>VZUI01047544.1:0-10523 GCA_013401135.1 Cettia cetti | reverse complement strand
CTGGAGATTAAGTCCCGAGGAAGGAGGGGAAAAAAAAAAAGTAATATGTGTGTGTGTGATTGAGATTGAGGAGGGATCGGGGCGGAATGTGGGAGCTGTTACTGGGGGAAGGAGCCAAGCGGCGCGGAGCAGCCGGCGGCCCGCAGACACTCCGGGTGCCCGGCCGCGCCGAAATGGGCGCCGGCGGAGGGAAGGGAAGGGAAGGAAGGGAGGGAAGGAAGGAGGAAGGGAAGCAGCGGAGCCGGGAGGCGAGGCCAGGCGAGGAGGAGCGGCCCGGTCCGGCCACACAAGCCCAGCGCGGGGGTCGGGGAGGGGGACCCGCTCCCTGACCCCTTCCCCGCCGCGCCCGGCAGTGCGGGAGGGGAGGCGGCCGCGGGCAAAGGGAGGGAAACGAAGGGGAGGCCGCCCGGGCACGGCAGGCCCCAGGCCGCGGAGCTTTTCTAGGAAAGACATTAAACTGCGCTGCCAACAGAGCTTATGTAAATGCAGGATGTAACATGGTGGTTTCGCCTCTCTCCTCGCAGCCCGTCGCGGTTGGCGATGGCACCTGGCACCGGGATCCAGCCCCGCGCGGGCGCCCCGCTACCGCCTCTGCCCTCTCATTCCATTTAGTGAAAATAATCCTCTGCAGCACTAATGCAATGTCCTACCTGGGTGCTGCTCATTTCTACAATTGAAATGCTGTTTGCCATCTATATGGCCCATTGTTTGTTTTTTGAAAGCGAGCTTTGTTAATCAAAACCACGTTTGTCACCAGGCAGCCCTTTCCATCATAAAATGGTTTTGCAACAGCATTTCACACTCTTGGGCGACAGTCCAGCACTCTCATGTCCGTACATTGGCACCCGTGCAGAGTCCCAATGACCACAAACCCTGCATGGATCCGGTGGCAACAGCCGATGTAATCCCAGCTCATTCCAAGGCGCTCCTTGCACCCCAGCCCAGTTCGGGTGCTCAAATAGGGTGTCCACATCACAACACTCAATTTCAGAACCTGATTTCACTGCAGCTGGCAGTGGATAAAGAGATGGCCATGAAAATGTAGTGCTCTTTTTGTTGTTGTTGTTGTTGACAGAGCTTGGCATTGCCAGAGAATTTTGCTAGTCCTAAGGCAGCAGCTCTGGTTTTTACCTTCAGTCTAACACCTGGGGTATACCATAGGCAGATTTTGCCTACCTGAGCGTCATTGCACAAGCAGATGGGGCCCATCAGCTCCACAAAGCCTTGGATGGGTCTCTGGGCGTAAGATCACCTCATGGTACTGATTTTCTTCAGGGCCAAACCCATGCATTTTTCCTTCCTTTATGAAGAAAAATATTTTAAAACTTGCAGAAAGCAGATTTTTTTTTTTTTCATTTGCATTGCACTGGATTGCATTGCAAAATTATTTAGTTCTGAGAAAACCCTAGGCCTTCAGACCACTTTCTTGAAGAGGCCAGAGTTATGTAAGGAAACCTAAATCTGTCCAGAAAGCCAGGAAGCATATTTGTAATTGCAAATCACTTGGTGTGCAGCATTTATTTGTGTAATGATTTTGGTAGCCCAAGTGGACAACTCTCTTCTCACTAATGGTGTGTAAGCTGTCTGCTTTAGGTAAGTGAAGATGCAATAATTTTGAACACTACATGCAGTCCAGTTCCAAAATTTGCTGTAAGTCAAGAAATTTAAGAGGGGAAGGAGAAGCGGCAAGGCACTCATTAACACGTTCACACATTATAATCTTAGATCTGTCCATGCTTCTAACGGAGTTTGACCTCTTGATACTGTGATTTATTTCCCAGGTGAAAAAAGATAAGCAGTAACAGTATGTGGAGGAAGGGGAATAGGAATACGCACATAGCCTAAGGCAAGAGGAAAGGGAACTCTTCTGGGGGACTGGGGGACAGCAGGGGCCTAAAGAAGGATATGTGAGAAGTCCATGAAATGGGAGTGAGAGGTGTGACGTTCAGAAAGCTTGTGTGAGAAACGGGGGAGGGAGAATCCCTGAAGTGTGCGTTGTTTGGCCCTCAGGAACTACAAACACTGTCTTCCCATCCATCTGCCGAGCAGCGACAACGTGCTGAGCTAAAGTCATCTGGCTGAAGGCTTCCGTGGTCTGGTGTTCTCCAAATGTTCAGTCGCGGCTCTGGGGTGCCAGGCTCTCTTTTTTAACATGATGACGTACTCAACTGGGCTATTTCCCAAGATCTGCTCTGCAGGATCTACGGAGTTCTGCATTGTGGCAGATCTATGCTTTAATAGTTGTTCCCCATCCATTTTGTTCTGGTTTCCCTTTTTTCACGAAGGCAAACACCCCGCACGACTGCACAAAGGCCTCTCACTCTCTGTGATGAGTTTTAGCCTTTGCAGTTCTCTTGCCCAAATGTGCAGCTGGACTCAGAGCTAGAGGGGACACTTTCAGAGCATAGGGGAAGGAGGTTCTCACTTTCAGAGGTTTCCAAGAACGGATGTTGGGTAACACGGGGCAGTTGAGCAGGTTGTGGTTTACAGCAGATTGTTCAGTGAGTGAGCTGAGCTCAGGGAGTTGGCTGTGCCTTCTGGGAGAGCCACTTCTAAACAATAACTCTTGTTACATTTCCCTTCCTAAAGTAGCAAGAAAGATTGGACAAAACCCTAACTTTCAGATGTATAACTGGAGCAGATCTGAGGTCTTGGTTCATCCTTGTGTTTGAATAAAACCATGCTTCTGAAGTTCTTCAGTGGCACAGCTGCTCACGGCCAGTGGCACCATCACCCCAATGACTGGAAAGTCTTCTCACGCCCATATTTTTAAGACACATCCTTAAAATAGTTGAAATGACTCGTAACAGGGAGTGCTCGGCCTACCAAGAACATATAAGCAAATATTTGCAATAACTGGCCCAGTGTTTGCACAGCACCAAGCACACTGCCTGGACTCCATAAATAATAATACTTGGCACTTGCAGAGTGGTTTCCATTTTCAAAGCACTTTAGTCATAACCCTTGACACCTATACGGCCTTTTACATCTTTACAAGAATTAATTAATCCTCACAATGCCCTGTGAGGTAGGTATGCACTGCAATAATAACAATAACAACAATTAATAATTCATGCATTCTACTCAAAAATCACTTCAGGGATTAAAATGCATCTGTAATACTTGGGGTTTATTAACATTTTCCAGCAAATAATAAAACCCGTGCTATTGTGTTAAATCTATATAATATCCATCCATAAATCTTGTGCAGATCGGAGCGAGACTGAATGCACAGCGAGGCACATCAGCAGGAAGCGGATGGTCGGCTCCGGAGAAGTTCAAGCGCAGTCCCCACACAATCCAGGTGCCGGAATGGAGCTGGCCACGCATGGCAGTGCGTGAATAAATAGTAGCGAACCAGGAAGGCTCTCTGTTCACTTTTAGCTCTCGTTCCTGCGGGGGCTCCCCCAGCCTGGTGCGTGACCCCGTCCTGCACAAACACAGCAGCAGGACGGTGCAGTGACTCAGCACCGCGTTGGGCAACGGGGAGGGCAGGGAGGAGCCTGGGCAGCACCCGGCAAACACTTTCCCTCCACACTTTCCCTCGTAAAAATTACCATAGTGTCTTTGATATGCAGGCGAGCCCCAGCTAAACCTGATATTTAAACCAGCGGGACTTAAACCCTGTTGGTTTAAACAGAAGAACCATCAGGCTCCCACGGGGGAGCTCAGTGCTTGGCAGGGCAGGGGTGGGACCGGGCTCCCCACAGGGATGGATCCCCCACAAAGATGCTTTTGTCGGTTTGCATCCCAAAGTGGATTAACGTGAACCACAAGGGCACTTTAATCCTAATGAGCAGGTACACCCACACCCGAACAATTCCATCAAGTCTTCCCCGTGACTTCCCTGTGATGGCAAGCTCTGGATCGGAAGCACTGAACAGTTAGGCCTGGGGGCATTCATACTCTTAAAACCCTTTTTTTTTTTTTTTTTTTCCTTTAATTTGAGAGAGATAGCAACATTAAAAAAAGCCCCTCTAAATTATTTGACTTTGTATTGTGCATACTGAGAAGGGAAATGGAGGTTAACTGGTTTGAAGGCACTGGTTTTATTCGTTTTGAACCTGCTGACAATTTGACTCTTTGCAAAAGAGGACAGGCTGGAAAAGGGCTTCTTTCTGAGTAGGGAGCATCTTCTGCCCCACCTTAGCATAAATTTATTGGTGATTCATCATTTATTGATCATATATGGTAAAAGGTGTCCAACACTGGTGATCAGCATCCCAGTACCACTAGTTTCACCAGTTGCTTTAGAGCATACACACAGAGATAACCTTGTAGATCTCCATAACCCAAGGAGGAGTCAATCCGAAAACAATCATCTAGTTGATACACTTACCAGATCGATTTGGGAGGCTTCTGCTTCCCAGAATAAACAGCAAGAGCAGAGGAACAGCATGACCAGGAGAACAGCCCCTCATTCACAGGCAGTTGATGAACTGTGTGATCCCAAGCCATGAACTGGTTCTTTGAGAAGTTTCAGGACGCAAGTTGTGCTGCTCAAAGCATGTTCAGCTCTAACCTGATGTTCAGGCATGTGAACTGTTCAGCCCCTCCCTGGTGCACAGAGCTTCTGCTGGACACGGCTGCTGGCCCTTGCCCTTCTTCACAGGGGCAATTTCACATTGCTATTTTCAAAATCTACCACAGGACCCCCAAAAATAGTACAGATGACCAAGGTCAGGGCTGCTGCAGGATGGGGATGCCTATCAAACAGAGTCTGGCCTCACTGTTTTGTTGCTGCCCACCTTCACCCAGAGGCCCATCATTCCCTGCAGGCTGTAAGAGAAACACAAATGTGTGTGTGAACGTGTCACACCAAGGAGAGCTTCCAGATGAGTGCCAGAGGAATGGATTTTTAAAGGAAAAGAAGAGATAACCACTGTTTGAGCTCCTTCAAGCCCCCCTGCACCAAATTCCTGCACCTTGGCTTCTACTGGGCTACATGGTCCCTTTTTTTTTTTTTTTTTTTTGGTTTTTTTTTTTTTTGAGAGGAAAACCAGTGGATTTGTTGCTGCAGTCCCAGGGCCTGCCTGCTCATGGAGGGCTTGGTTGGGGCAGAGATTGTCCCTGCCCACCTGAGCTCTCACTGTGGCTCCTAGCACAAGAGGGAGGACAAAATAAAAGCTGAACATCATCCCTCGCTATCCACAGTCCAACCCCAGGACGATTGGTGGAAGTTTCACACAAGAAGAGGAGAAAAATGAGTGAAGAGCATGGAAAGATGCTGATACAGGCCTCACTCTGGGAAGTGACACAGGCTGACCTCAGCGGGTTTAGTTATTGCAGGTGCAGCACTGTAGCTTCAGTGTGAACCGAGGTTGTTACAAGCATGGGAACAAATTTGTGTTTTGGCTTTAATAATTTGTTGAGGATTGGGTTTTTTGTTTTGGTGGATTTTTTGGTTTGGGGTTTTTTTTTTTTCATATGTAAATATGCACATTTTTTAAGATGGAAAGAAAATGTTAATTCTCAGACAGAAACACTGAAGAGGCCCCTGTTAACTCTGAGGTTATGGCAAAGCTCCCTTCACAGCGGGCTTGTAACTGATGTTACATCCTACAGTGGCTGAGCAAATCCAAACTTGTTCTATTTTAACATGGTTACGAAAAAGGGTGTGTCCCAGCTGCTCTGGCACACCTCTGAAGTTTCAAGCAAGATGTATCTGGTCCTCGTAGGACATCAAACAGATTATCTCACAGGCTCAGGATGTGGTTGCAAAAAATTCAGTCTCATAAGCGTCATAGTGATTCATAATGTAATCTGCATTACTTGGTGTAATTACTGCAGAGTAAATAAAGGCATAAGTACAAAAGGTATAATATTTGTTATTTACCTTGATCTCTGTCACATACTTTTTAATATTTCCTGTCAGTCCAAGAATCTAGCCAACCTGAAGAAGATTTCTTTCTTGCCTGTACTTAAACCCTGCTTTTCTTTCATAATACCAACACTGTTCTGGTTTTTATGTGAGGGGAGGACAGAGCCAGGACTGATTTTCTCCCTAATCAGAGTCCTGAAAGGCTCCTCATGTGGCCTTCAGCAAGCTGTTTATTATGAGGGCATGAGCTTCTATCTATAAAAAGAGAGGACTAACACGGCTACTAATGGTGATTATATTATTGTTAACACATAATTATCTATCTCACAAGAAAAATGGGAGGGTAAATTAGTGTTTATGAAGTATTTTTAAGATGATAATATTATTTATGTGAGGGCTATACTTTATGTCTTGAGGACAGCAATTGTTGAAAACCACCTTCTAATTAGGTTTTGCTAATTATGGTGTCAAAAAAGTGTAGAAAAAAATATCCATGGGTACACTTGAAGGCCCCTGGTTTTATTTCTTACATTATTTGCATTAACTGCTTTCTTGTAGACAGATATGCTATATCCACTTAAAGCAGATGTTAAATATTTTTTTCTAGCATATTAAGCATAAAATGAATGATGAAGGTGGCAGTGCCAAAGCACACCCTGCAGTATGTTATTAGACAACTTGCTCCAGTGATTAAAGCCCTTGAAGTCAATAAAGGTTTTGTAGTTGTTGGGTTGTTTTTGTTTCCTCATCCCGCTGGGCAAGGATTCCATCCTGGATCTCCAGCCTTGTCTTTCACTGCACATCACTGATGTGCTTAACACTCAATTAAAGCACACCCAGGATTTATTCCACTCAATCCCTCAGCAAGAGGGTGACTGCAGGTACTCAGAGGGAACTGACAGCAGCACAAGTCCAGCCAAAAGGATGACTTCACTGGGGCCTGCCCTATTTCCCCTTTTTTTAGTCAATTACCTGCATTTTGTTGAACATCCACTTCTTTCAGTTTTATTCTTGAGGACTTCTGATAAGGTATCAAACTTCCCCCAGCCGGCTGTAATCTTCACCTCCTCCCGACAGTAACTGTGAGTGGCTGCAGTAGATTAAGCAGCACATTCCCACAAAACATTTCCAATATGACCCCAAATTTTATGAGCTGTGCGAGCATCCTGTGTAACGTTCCTAGCAGGTACATAAAACACTTCGGGGTATGTACAAAAAGAAAGATCCAGCTGGGTAGAGCAGTGCATTTAGGAATAGCTGTCAATATTTCACTGTGCTCGATGTGGGTCATAACATGAGATCAAAACACACACACACACACTGGAAAGAAAGGAAAAAAAAAAAAAGCAGAAAAACCTTCCCAAATCTCACAGTGGAAGAATGAGCTGAGAATTATTTCCTCAGCTGAGCCAATATTTCCTACAACATGGCTTTCTGTGAGTCAGCCTTTTTGTGCCACGGAACTTAAAATAGCAAAAGTGAGATAACAGTAGGCTTGTTGGAAATAGAAATTTTCAAGGGATACAAGCAAACACACAGAAAAAACAACTTTTGGACTTAGAGAGTGGTGATGGGCATGTCAGTGATCTGCTGGTAATAGATTAATGTAAGAATATATAAAATAATTCTAAAAAAAAAGTGACATTTATCCGAGATTGTAAAACATGGAGAATCCCAGGTATGCGGGAAGACCACCACAGGGATTTCAGCCACTCCCCAATCCTCCTGCAGCACTGAGGGCAGAGAGCACAGCTCCCTGAGTTGTCTCTTTCTCTTTGATAAGCAAGAGTGGTTTCATCCCAACCCTAGCACCTCCTTTAATTTTGCTTACACTGCAGAGAGGAACAGCAGAGGAACCTCAGGCAAATTCCTGGGCCAGCAGAGAGGAACCTCAGGCAAATTCCTGGGCCAGCAGAGAGGAACCTCAGGCAAATTCCACACTGATTCCACAAGGTTCAGGACATGACTCAACAAACATACATAGAAGAGGAGGCAGAGTATTTCCAGAGGCAGAGTGAAGCAGGGGATGGGCTAGCAATTATGCAGACTTGTTGGCCACATACACATCAGTGGTTCTTCAAGGGCTGTACCTGCCAGAAATGAGTTTAGAGCCCAAATGAAATGCATCACCAAACCCATCACCTTCCCTATTTTCTTACATGATGTGCAGTGCACCCAAGTAGGAGAGTTCCCACTGGGAGAAAAGATCATGCATCCACTGTTAATTCTGCACTTTCAATTAAAAGTGAGTAACATGCAGAAAGGGAGAAGCCCCTCTGTGGCCCCACTGCAGCCTTTATGAAAATTAAGATCATTAAAATGTATCCAAAAATTGAAAAGGCACCTCCATGCACCCCGGGTCTTTGCATAGTTGGGGTTGTTGCTTTCCCTCCTGCCTTAATGAAGTCTCCTCTTCAAGTGCCCTCTCCACTCAGATTTCATCTACTAGCTCATGGATAAATTCCCACCATTCCTCTGTATTTGGGTGCAATATGTAACATTTGCTAACTTAATTGGCCATGGGGCGTTTTGCAAAGATGTGGCCCCACACAGATCCATGGCATTTGTCTTTTGTTTTTAATTTCTTCCTATCAAACACAGGTCCTGCTCTGCAGGCACCAGGCAGAGGCAGCTGCAGCAGATGTGTAATGTAAGCAAAGCAAGCTGAGGCATGGATACTGCCTGGATTTACACACCAGGTTATTTTTAAAGCTGAGAGCAAAACCTCCATCTCCTGAGCCTTGTTGGGGGAAGGCTCACTCCATCCAGGCTGTGTCTCAGTGCTGAGACCCAGAGTTTCCACACAAGCACCTTCTTCCCCTTCATCACTCAGGAATTTTTATTTTAAAAAGTCTCCTAGGACATAAAAAACTTTTCATTTCCCACATCCTGTCATTAAGCAGCTGTACTGCAAACAATGAATGATGACAAACCAAAGCAACAGTTTTAACTGAAGCAGGATTACACTTGGCATTGCTATTTGTTATGTGGCTTACTGGACAGCAAGACAAATGTGTGCTTCTGCTGCCCTTTCCTGCTGCCAGCTCCATCCCCTATTAATACATAATGGCATGATTGGAGAAAACACCACAGCAGAAAGAGCTGCAGGATGAAACCCCAAAAATCAAATTATGTCCGGGCTAGCAAGGGCTGGGGGTCTGCAGTCTTGGAGAGGACCCTTGGTTCCTCTGGGCTGAGCTCTCACCTCTGGCACTGACTATCTGATGTTTCAGGAAGAAGAAAAAAGATTTGGACAATCCCCCTGGTCCGTGGTCCCCTCACACACACACACACACACACACAGAGGGAGACAGCTGTCCTGACCTGGGGAGAGCAGCTCACCACAGAATTTTTACCAAAATTGTGCTCCCTTGCATTGCATTATTCTTCACTGAGTAAGGTGAAAGCATAACCAACCCACGCCTGATTAATTATCAGACAGTTCTTGCAGAGGTTTAAGTAATATCACACTTTGCTCGTGCATCCTGCAAAGCCTTGCTGGTAATGATGATACATGGCTGTTAGCAGAAATGCCATTTAGGAACTGGAGGTACAGAAATATTCGCCAAGGAGGCTGCCAGCTTTACACCAATGGATGTGGATGTATAATCACATTATTCTGCACCAACGTGGCACTTGTGAAACAAGAGGCTCAGATGGCTGCACCCAGCAGGGCACAGAGCTCCCTCCCAAGCAGGAGGGATGGCAGCCCTCATGCAGGGAATGTGAGCCCTTCTGAGGGGTCAGTCCAGCCTACAGAGTTGGTCAGGCCACAGGCAGGACCCTGCTCATGCCACCCCCTCCGTGGGCACAACCTCAGGCACGCCAGCACCCAGGACCCCTCTCAGGGGGCACAGCCAGGGGTAGGACAGACCCTGCACACACAAAGCAACATTGAGCAGTGTCTGCCTGGAATCGTTCTTGGGTCCTTCTGGGCCATCTCTCCGTGCAAACACAAGAGCCATTGAGGCCAGGTCATATCTGCTGTGGATCAGGAGTCAATGGGATCATTCATGTCCCCAAAGCCCTGCACACACGCAAGCTGTTCCTTTGGCAGTAGCCTGGAGTGGCACTGCCGTGCTCTCCCAGCCCCTGGCACTGCACCATTCACACTGCTCCACCTCCGTGAGGCCCACAGCCCTTAACATAATAAAGGCAACATTAGGGCCCCATTTTGCATCCAAGGTTGCAAATGGTATTTCTATTTACTACTGAGTATCTCTTTATTCATCAGATGCATTAGAAAATCCATTAAAGAAGAAATTAGGGATCTAATGACCTGCACAGTCATTCGAACCCAGTGTTTCAGATCCAGGCATCAAATATAGTTCAGTGCCTGCATCTCCCCCTGGCCGATGACTCACTGGAGGTGGGAGCAGCGTGATGAGACAGCCTTACTCACCCTCCACACCGGGAGCAGGCTGGGAGTATTGGAGAAGGGATCGGGCCCGGCGCGAGATTCCCAGAGACAGGGATGCTCTTTAAGACACGTGGTTTATTGGTCGTGAGGACAGGCAGCCTGACCAGCACCGGCTGAAGCGTGGTTCCAGAAAGAGAGAGCGAGCAAGAGAGCGAGCAAGAGAGCGAGCAAGAGAGAGCGAGCAAGAGAGAGCGAGCAAGAGAGAGAACTTCCTGTTACCTTACATTTTATCTCCTTCTGTGTTGAATAATCTTGCTAACACCAACCTACAAAATCTACATA
>VZUI01047538.1:0-23881 GCA_013401135.1 Cettia cetti | reverse complement strand
AGCCAGCAGCGGGCCCGCCGCGGCCGCGGCCGCCGTGCCCCTCCCGGGGCAGGGGCAGGCGGAGCGGGGCGGGGGGGGCACCGGAGCCGGCGAGGCGTGATCGCCCGAGGCCCCTCCTGCCTGCCGGGGAAGCCTTAAAGCACCCCGGCGAGGCGCGGAGCCCCGCACTCGGGAGTCCCGACGCACGGGCAGCCGCGCCGAGCCGAGCCGGGAGCCGCTCCGCTGCAGCCGCCGCCGTGAGTGCCGCGACGGGCGGGCACGGGAGGGGAATGGGAATGGGAACGGGGATAGGGATGGGGACGGGGACGCGGGGCTGTCCGGGCCGGTCAGGGGCTGCACTGGGACGGCCGCGCTGCTCCCGCCGTCGGGGCAGGTGCTGACGGCAGCTCTCGTCCATCCCGCCCCGCCGTGCAGATGCAGGGCACCGTGAGGCTGTGGGTGTCGGTGCTGACTTTCGCCCTGTCGCTGCTGGTCTGCCTGGGGACGCTGGCAGAGGCGTACCCCTCCAAACCGGACAGCCCCGGCGAGGACGCCCCCGCAGAGGACATGGCCAGATACTACTCGGCGCTGAGGCACTACATCAACCTCATCACCAGGCAGAGGTAGGCAGAGCGGGACGGCAGACATCTCCTCCCCTCCCCGGGCTAATTTTTTCCCTTGGCGAGGCTTAGGGGAGGGAGGTGTGGTGCCCCCTCGCACTGGGTGTCTCTCGGTGCTTTCCCTAAGGACAGGGAGAACGACGTGGTGCACAGATTCCGTTAGAGAGCAATGCCCATGAAACCCTGAGTTCCCGACGGGTCCGGAGCTGAATTTCCACCACCTAAGTTGACAGAATGGGCAAGGGTGTCAATGCTGCATCTGCTCTCTCAGCTTCTTCTAGCTGTGGCACAGATAGGCTGGGTGGCAGGATCATGGACAGTGTGCACAGGGAGAACCCCCCCAAAAGGGAAAGGTAACTAACCTGGGAGCTGGTGAGAGCTAGACAGGGCACTAGGAGCAGTTTCCCACTTCTGTTGCTACCACTGAGTCCAGTGAAGATTTTGGTGAGAAAAATTGCCCATCGTGGAGATGTAGTAGTCCAGATGCTTTGTGGTTTGTAGGCTACTTCATGCACTTGCGAGTGCCAAAAATCCCACTAGTCCTAAAAATAACCCTCTCAAGATTGAGAATTCAAGCTCAATCTGAAAAAGTGTGAACCCAAGCCTACCTGGCCCTAAACTGGCCTTCTGGGTTGACTGTGCTTGTTAAAGTACAGGTAAAGGCTCAGTCTGAAAAAAAGAAAAGGGCAAGTTATTATAAAAAAATCATCTTCTTTGATAAAAAATTGTCCAGTTAGGCTGTGTGATTGATAGAAGTTTCTGCTGACGTCCCACAACAGTGCATAACCCAGAAGAGCTTTGACATATTTATCTGTTTACTATCAAAGCCAGATGAGAGGTCTAAAATTAGGCTTTCATTTGTCCCCCAGAAGTCTGAAGAATTAAATTAGAAGAGTGGTTATCATGTAACTGAGAGCTTTCCCAACAAGCCTGTAACATTGTCTGCCAGCCCCCTAAGAGCACAAGATGGATTAAGGGGTTGATAGAAGTACAGTTTATCAGTCCTGAACTTTTAAAGAAATATTCACAACTGGTTCATGTGTGAGGCATGCTTCTGTGTGGCAGTCTGCGCTCAAATAACCTTTTGTCTAAAATACCGCTAAAATAATCCAATCCTCAAATTCTGCCTCTGCTGCCATTTTCTCTTGCATACGGCAGAATCTCCAGGCTGGTGTCTCGTCCCTTCTTTTCTTTCTTTTGTCTCCCATTTCAAAGGTGGCTCCTGTCCAAAGCCAAGTCATATTTAAAAACAAAAAATCCCAAATCCAAACCCAGCCAAATGACCCCCCACCCTTTCTCTGTTCAGCCTTCACTTCTGGTGCGTGCCCTGTGTGCTTGCTTTAATTTTGACTGTGCAGCTTTTACTCTGATTTTATGATTTGTAAGTTCACAACTCAGACACTGAAACCAGTTTCATTTTTTTTTTGTGTGTGTGTGGATTTGGGGCCTGAAATGAACTGAAATAGTTATTGTTTCTGATGGATAAAATTTAAATTTTGTTCTTTAGATTTTCCTTGTATTTCCTACCCACCCTTGTATTTAAAGGAACAGAGTTGACCTGGAAGTACAAGAAAGTTGGCAGAAAAAAGCACCATGACAAATTTGTCATACACATTTAAAAGTTGACTGTACAGGTTAACTAAAAAACCAAAAAGGTGTGCTGTTTCCACTTTAGTGAATTAACAGTCCAGAAATAAAGCAATTGCCACCTCCATTTGGAAAGCTTTTCTGAGCTCCTGGAGGTTTCCTGTTTTCACAGTGACACAGTCACTTGCAAAATGAATAACTTTTGAAGCATTTTGGACTGGTCTAAGGATGACTGGTCTATTTCAGCAGATGCGCTCAAAGTTTTCTCTCTTCTTACATATTTTTAGCTCTGCTTTTTGTGCGTGATACTGGTTGGAGCCTTGTGACAGGGGGAAGATGAGGTCCAGGGGCTCACCCTGTTCCTTCTGTGGGTGGGTGAGCAAGCTGTGCTCAGCGTCTCACCCGACATGGTGCCTGTAGCTGGTGAGGTGAAGCAGTAAGAACATGTTGGCAAAGGAGGAGATGAGGAGATTGATGTGGGGTTTTTTTCTCCAATTTCATCTGACCTGCCTTGCTTGATGTTTTTGTGATTATGAATACCATGAATACCCCCCAACATCACCCCCCTCCCCCCACCCAATCCTGGCTCATCTTTCTGCCTTCTGCTTCTGGCCTGACTCAAGCATTCAGGTGCCATTCCCCTCTGAGCTACTGTGACTCACAGGGTCTTCACCTGAGCTCCATGAGCATCTTCCTTCCAGACGATCCTTCTCTTCTTGTATTCCAACCTTGTCCATCTGTCTGTTTGCTCCCTCTGTCCTTTGAAATTCTTTTTCAGATCCATCTCAGCTTTGGACACCAGTGCCTGTCAGCTTTAATACCTCTTTGAGGTTACCTGAGGTAAACAGGTGCTTGTATGGTGCAGGTCATGAGACCTGTTTCAGGCTTCTTGTTTCTGATGAGATCCCTTGTTCCTTATGTTCCAGGTCTTTATAACCTAAAAGAGAGCCTAGCACAGATGCAGACTCCTGCTCTATAGATATCTGTGTGTCTTTGGATTAGTTCCACCTTCATTTCCTGAACTATCCTGTGATTCTTGCCTCAAAACTCTCTACCACACTGTTCAGGAGGCTTTTTTCAGAGTCCATCTTTGCTTGAGTCACTCATCCTCCTACCTGTGCTCCCTCCTGCAAACAAACTATCTTCTTTCCTTGTCACTTTCAGCTTTTCCATGCATCTGTGGCTCTTCTGTGCTGTAACAAAGCAGTTTGGCCATTCCTGCTGGAAATGGCTTGAGCTGTGGGCATGGCAGAGAGTATATTAAAGTGTGTATGACTTGGGGAGTGCTGCTGCTCCTGCTTCATGTCAACACCCTTTAATGGGCAAGGGAGCAGATCTCCCTTTGCTTTGGTTTCTTGACAGTTTTCTGAATTGGACCCATAGATCCTTCTGAGATGACTCAGGAGGTGTTGCCAGCTTTGGACATTGATAGGATTTGAGTCCTAACACCCAAGTTTTCATGGAAAGCTTTGAGATTTTGTTGAGCCAGACATACTGTGTCCTTATTCAGAATAAGTATGTTTACTCTTGAAATCCCTTTGACTTCAGCTGGAGCTGTGGCTTATCAGCATGCCCCAAAGTGGACCTTGATGTCTCAAATGACGTGTAAAAACTGACCAGGTGTTTTCACCTGGCTTGGAATCATGATATTTCTAAGTCTTTTTAAAAAGCCATGATTTTTGATAAATGTGTATCTCAGAGCAAGGAGCAAGGCACAAAGCAGCTGGAGCAAAGACGTCTCAAGGCATTTACATCAGGAAAAAGAGATAGACTTTGTCTGTGACCCCAGTAGCATGGATGTTTTGCAGGGGCAAAATGACAGGCTAGACAGAAGACTGGCAAAGGAAGAAGGGATGTTCTTTGGGCAGCCCAGTTGGTTGCAGTCAGTGAACACCTTGTGTGCGGCTTGCTGTGTGAGGACATGGTGGATCCATCCAGCACAGGTAGTGGCATGGAGTAGCCAAGATGCTGAAGGAACTCATATAAAATGTATCTCCCCCACATAGTGGTCCTCATTATTTGAGTTGATCTCTGCACTCCAAGTGGTTGCTACCTACTTCTTACTCAGGCAAAACTTCCTGAGAGTTTAGCAGGAGTTTTGTCCAATTGTGAGGTGCTAGAGCAAGTTTTGATTTGTTAAATCAGTTTAACATCACAGAAAATTAGCTTCCTCCTAAGTTGAAGTCCAGGTCACATCCATATTAATCGGAGCAGGGAACTAGAAAGAAAGAAATCCCTTTGTGGTGATGGAGTGTAAGGTATTTGATTCAGCGTCATACCTGATTGCACTATTGTAAAAGCATTTTACTGTGACTGACTGACACTTTTCAAATACCTGCTAAAGAAATTTAACTTTTTGAAAATGATGCTTTGTCTTTCTAGAGCAGAGGTCACTCATACTACAAATCACTAAAATGAGTAAAGCAATGTAACAATACAAAGGGTTAAAGAAAAGGATTGAAAAGTGAGATATGTTTCCACTTTTAGTTTGGGAAGGTTTGAGGGATTTTTTGGTGGTTCGGTTTTTGTTTTTTTTTTTTTTTTTTTTACTAATCTAAACCACTGGAATGACTGAGGTCACTGGAGAAACATCATGGATAAAATGTAAGTCCTTAACTACACCTTTGATTTTTTATGAAATCAGAATTTCACTCAAGCAGCACTCACTATAATGTAAAGCTGCTAATATACTTTGTGATTCAGAATGAAATTTCATATACAAGTTAAACTGTGATCTTAATTCTTTCCAACAAAGAGAGCATTTGCTCATAGTTATCACTCTCAGGCTAATGAATGACGTAGTGATGAAATGCCTGTCAAGCAGGCTGCTCATTGCCACTTCTGTTTTCCCAGGAAGAGATCAAATTCCTTCCCAAGTAATGGAAATTGCAGTACTTTTAACTGTTGAGTGATGTACAGTATTCAGGATTTTAAAATAAAAAAGCAAAGACAAAGCCAGCTGCTGTGTAAATATTAGACAAAGGTAGCCCCTGATATCCCATCTATTTGAAGGAGGACTCTGAAAGAGCAAGTTTTCATTCTCATAGCCACATAGTTCAAGATGATTACCTTGGGATAACTCAGAGTTTGCAAACTAATGTGCTATATGTTGGGCAGCCCCAAATGTGCTGGCTAACTTAAAAAGATCTTACAGAATTTCTGATGAAGGATAAGTATCATCTAAACCAATAAGAAAGTTCATGGGATGATGGAACTGGGTTTGCAAGCAAGAACCACATTCTTGGAAGTCACATCATGCACAGCTTCTTCCCTCTTTCTCCATGCTCTCATCAGTAAGGTGCAAGATCCTAGAATATCCAGGAGCAGCCATCAAATTGAGAAACACTCAGTTTCCCAATATTATAATGTAAAATAATTATGGAAAAATGTAGAAAAATATGGAAATAAAATAAGAATTAGCATTTGCTCACATGGCTAAGCCGAATTAAAATTCTTGCTGGAAAGTGGTATTTGTCTGCTGAATTTTTTTTTCTGAAAAAGAATCTCTAATAGTTCTGTGCTCAGTCTTTCTTTGTAAAAAGTGACATATACTAAAATATAACTTCTAAAAATTTTTCCTCAGATATGGAAAGAGATCAAGCCCAGATACACTGATCTCAGATCTCTTGTTGAGGGAAAGCACAGAAAATATTCCTAGATCCAGGTATGTATGAAGAGCTCATTTGGATTTGTTTCTTAGGGAGAAAACATGCCGCCAACAGCTGGTTAATCATGTCCTTAAAACAAAAAAATCTTTATTTTCTTTTTCTTTTTTCTAAGAGATAGTGCCATCTATGAATGCAAGAAGTGCCTTACCAGGTATGATATAGTCCAAACTCTTCATTTCCTGATTTTGGAAGCAAACCATACCTTTTGCATATACCAGTTGTATTCAGAGGAAGGGAAGCACTCCCACAACACTTCCCCCATTCTGGGCATTTTTACATAGAATTGTATGCTGATGTCTGATGATGATTCCTTACATATTGGAGTTCCAAAGATGGCATATTGCTACTCATTTGCTGCTCAAACAAGTTTAAATTTTTCCTCTAGAGATGTATAAGTGGTAAATATGCACCTACATTAACTCATACACAGTGGTGCCTTGTCTTAAAAATAGAGTATTTCGCATTGGTTTTGTATCTAATATTTTACAAAGGGAAAAAAGACATTTACATTTCCATTTGCACTTGGCTAAAGCTACAGTGGTGTTTCAAACAACACTGGGGTTTCAAATGTATTAATGTATAATATATGTATAATGTATTTATCTAGTTAGATAATGACACTTTAGCCATAATGTAAGATTCTGTAGTAGTGACTGCAATTTTCACAGCTGACAACTAAGTATGTTGAAAAGGTGAGATGCAAGGGAAGCTTTGACTCATGAAGGAAAATACTGGTTTTACTCACATGCCAGCATGAATGAGCTTGGTTTAAGCCTTTACTGATTGTCTGAAGTTTGCTGGCAATACTACTACTGCAAAAATAAATGCAGTTGTCTTCTCAGGCATCTACAAGCAGTTGCTCTGCAAAGGCTCAACTAGACTAGTTGAGTACTTAAACATAATAGCCTGTAGCATTGAACTCAGGGCATGATCATGACACTGAAAGGTGACCCAAAATTCCTACTGCCATCCAGGGAGCTTGCCCATGAGACCTGCAGTTCTGTGTGTAGGGAGAGCATTGTCTGGTGGTTTGATGACTAACCACAGCTGTGGGGATGCAATTTTCTCTGCAGCTGCTTATCTGAAAAATTGCATGGAGTGCAGTGAAATGTATTAGACTGTTTTGTGTTTAGTAATGACAAGGGAGAGCCCTCACATCTTGGGAAATTTCCACTGTCTTGAATTTGAGGCAACACACAGGGCAGTTAGTACTCATACTCTCTAATATATCTCCCTAATAGTCTAATACTCTCTGTAATTTTCACCCTTTCATCACAAAACTTTATGATTATTATTATTGTTTCAATAATGCTATTTATAACACACCAGGGAGCAAAAATTCATGAGCAAAATAACCAACTAGTCTGCAGTTAAGATCAAGAATTGATGAGAAGCAGATTTTTATTTCATACCCCCTGTAACAGCACTTTAAACTGAGTCTGGTATTTTTCACTCATCACTGACAGTTATGGGAGTACTGGGAACAATGATGCCTAGTTTCCTATGGATATGTTTTCTAGGATAAAACTTTTTATGGATTCTGAAGCCCACTCCAACTTTTTCCTCCATGTGAGGGCACAGTTAAATTTTCTTTCTATACAGTCCTGTGTTTCATGGCACATTGGGAGGTAAATTATCTCTAAAATCAGTGTACCTCTCCCTGACTTGGTTGAAATTGTCCAAAGGGTGTGAAAGCTTGGGGGGGGGGGAAAGTTAGGAGAGGCCCATAGGGTTGGACAGCTGCCTAAGCCTTCCTCCTGGAGGAAGCCAGGCTGAATGGATGAAAGGCAGCCTGCTATTATTCCAACCTTAAATTAAGTAAATGTTTTAGAAATAGTTACACAAAAAGCTAGTTATGGAACAGATGTCATTTGCATTCAGTGAATCAGTGACAGAGAGAGATACCTCATGAGTTCTCGGGAACTGAACTTTGTAACTAAACACTGAGATTATGATAAATAACTTAATTGTATTCAGCTTGACAGGCCTGGTTTGACATTTCACTTTTGCTGACTAAAATGCGCCCCAAAGGATGTTGTAGTCTGGATGTATGTCTGACCATATGAAGAAAGTTTAGAGAGATTCTTTTAGAAACTGATTACAAAATAGGAAGTTAAAGATTAAAAAAAAGGAGGTGCCTTGACCTAAGTACAAGTAAGTTGTACAGACAGAAATGTGTAAAATGGCATGTTTCTGATTTTGTCTGTCTTGTGGAATGGTGAGAAGATGTTTAACACTCAGTAAAAGGATGTACATCTCCTATTGCTGCCTCTTTAATAATTAGTATTTGTCTAGGTTGTCTCTGCAGTCAACCAGAGGGACGGGTAATTCCAGAATGAGCCTTTCTTCCTAAAATGGGCAGGGTCTCAGTTGCCCTGTAAGGTGTCCGTGTCTCTCCAGTGATGGTGGAGGCAGACTAGATATTTAATCAAGACCTGATATGCTTCTTTTAGATGGGAAAAATTATGGCAAATGCATTTTCTCTTGGTCTTCTTTCTCCTACTTGTTACCTTTCCTCCTGTGTAGACAAAACATCTGTTTGCTAGCAGAGGATCTCTGAATAAAATCCTGCCTTCAGTACCCCTTTCAATACTTTTAAAATGCTTGATATTGAGCAGTGGAATACCACAATAATATTTTAGGATGGTGGCTTTGAACTTGGGGTTTTTTAAGGCGCTTACAGCATGATGTGATTTTGTTTGGCTCAGTGAGTTCTCTTTGGAAGTTGTTTGCGCTTGAGTTAGAGTGAAAAATACATCTTTAAGAAACTTGTATTTCAACATATCATAGTTTTCTAGCTTAATTTCACCAAGTGCTATTTAACAGTGTAAGGCAGCTTTGTAACTATTCTCAACAACGTAAAACGTGGCACCAGGGTAGCAAGATGTACAGGCAAGTCTTGGTACCAAAGTGAAGATTTTTAGCAATTAATGATGCATCTGTTTGTTGGAATCACATAATCTTCAACTGCAAACATGTGTATGTATTTCTCATTGCTGCTATTAATGAATATTTTAGGCAGTTTTAACATGGAATTTTTTTTAGAGGGGTCTTTAATATGTTTAATAATGTGGGGTTTTTATTCATAATATGTGTTGCAGGTTTGAAGACCCTTCAATGTGGTGATGGGATTTTCGGCACCCCTTCAGAACTTTTCCTAGGTTTCAGTTCATACTCCACACCTCTGAAGCAAATCATAGCGTCCTCCCCAGTGCATGCAGCCATTGTACCGAATTCTGTAGAGTTTCTCTCCTTCATCATATTTGTATATGCCTTTATTTAAATAAATTATTTGTGCATTCCAACATATAACATACTAAATGAAAACAAACAACCATGTCATTGGTATAACAAAGCATTGTTTTAAACTATTAAAACTGAATTATAACTTCCCTGTAGTGTGAAATAGTGTGGACAGCAATGGTGTCACAGTTATTACAGTAATTACTGTGCAAAGTAAGATAAAGACATTTATTGTGGCCTCAGACTCAGCTTGAAACTGTTTAAAAAAATTTATCACAGACTGCATAACTTAGGAAAACAGTGTTCTGAGAGGTGATTTTTCAGAATGGCCATCCTAAAAACTTATTTAGTGCTTACACTCATAAACGTAATAAAGTTAATGGCATTTTTGAAATGCAAAGGAATAAGTCACTGCTTAATTCTGCTAACTCCTTGAAACTGGTTTTATGCTTGGCTGTAAGCCTGAATTAGTAATTTTAAATGAAACAGATGTAACATCTTTGTTTTGGCAATATGCAAAATAGCGGAAAGTAACACCTAAAGTAACTCATAAACCAAGACAAGACTGCAATTATTTGTGCCAGAAAAGAGACATCTAACATTGCCTTGTAAAGGAGCACAGTGATAAATCCGAGCACTTGGGCTACTTGCCCTCTGAGCCTTTCTTATTTGGAGTTATTAATAAACAGTTTCTGTTTGTACCATAAGGAGATCCACAGAACAGGGACAAGATGAACTATCTCCAGGTTTACACTTTCTTGGTTTTGGATTTTATATATATACTCACTAGCCTAATGGGAGTCTTAGACACAGTTGAAGTTTTTACTCAAAGTATTATAAGAATGGCAGCACCTTCCCCTTGTTCTTAAGTGGTTCTAGTTCACAGATGTGGGTCTTGCTGTATGGTCAGGACCCAGACTGTGCATGACATAAAGGCTGGTCTCTGGTTCCTGATACACCACTTTTTTTGTTTGGAGACTGTGACTAAACAATGCATAATAAAGCACATAAAGAAGTTCTAAACTGGAAAAGAATCAGCGTGAAGGTTTAATCTATTTAGATATCCTTCCCACTTTTCAAATGCTTTCACATGGCTGTTGCACCCAGGAGAGATACATCAGTGCAGCCAAGTTCCAGGTTTCTATAAATGTGTTTGCAAAGTGTTGCCAGCTTACCAGGACTGGTCAGCTTTTGTGGTCACACTGTCTTCAGGAAAGCACAATATAGTTTCCCATTTCATAAAACACTCAGGTGTCACTGGAATCAGCAAACTTAGCTTTCAGCAGCGACACGTTAACTTACAGACTTGGTGATGATTCTATATTTCTACACGTGGAATTGTGATGATTAAGAGCAATCTAGAGTCACAAAACCCCCTGGTGTGTAGTAGTTTGAAAACAAACCAGTGGAAAATTCCAAGTCAGAACTACAATTTAATCGGAAAATTAATATAAAGGCAATAGTACAGAAACACTGACTTAAACTGATAGAGTCAGAATATGACCTGACACCCTGTGATGGTAGCAGTCTGATTAAATAGTGGCTATAGTCCCATTGGAGTGATGGATGTGGTTCTGTCAAAGCAGTGATCCTCTAGAAAGATCTGATCTTTCTCTGGAGGTCAAGTGGTGAGTATCAAGCTCTTGTCCTCTGGGAATCCAGTGGTAGTGCTCCTGCAGTGTTCCACGATTATATCCAGGTAGAAATGCTTGCGTCCTCCCCCTGGGTGGGGCATCTCACAATGGGCTGATGTATTTCTATGAGTCATGCTGGGAGACCTTGATGGCCCGTTAGCAGAGATAGCCCTCAGGGGGAGTTACCAGGGATGAGTTATGGAAGAGATAAAGAACACTGCCCCATCTGTTTTCAGCCTATGAAGATGGTCACAGAATACATTGGTTACAGCTTTTTGCTGTAACCCCAGACACAGGGTTAACTGCTGCCACCCACGGCAGTAGGCAATAATGTTCAGAGGGACTTCAGGATGGCCACCAGTTGCTGGAGTGAGCAGCTGTTCTCTGGCCATGACCTGCAGTGACAGAGTACTCTGGTTTGAGTAATTATTAAATTGAAAATTTAAAGTTATTGAGGTATATGATACACAATATCTTTAAGTCCTGCTAATTTTTAGTATTTCAGTATATATACTAATGACCATGTAAATTGCAGTATCAGTAATGATAAAAATGATAAACTAAATCTTATGTTGCTTGCATTATCATTACAAATGTACCTTAGGGGAGAAAAAGGGAGTTAAAGAATTAGTGCATGCTAAAACACTTGTGCTGAGTTGTTCCACTCAATTACCTGAGTTTTCCTGAACTTCGAGAATGCTCATCTGTATAGAAAAGCTATTGCCTCATGAGCTCTCCAAGCAAGGCAAAGCACTCACACAATATTTATTTATCCACTTCGTGATATTTTCTTTCTAAAATCTTCCTTTGTTCTCTGGGGCAGGCACAACATTGCCACAGAATTCCAATGAGTTCTATGGCAATGAACTTAGTTCTCAGCTTCCTTGTGTACATCATATACCTCTCTTGACAGGCCAGGACACTAAAAATATTGTATCAGCTCTCCAAGTCAGAGGATAGACTTAAAAAATGAGCTGTGAAATGAAGATAAATACCAGTTTTCTTTGGCACGACTTCTGCATTTTGACTTCAGGGTTAAGTTTTTCATCTTTATCGCTCTAACCATGAGAAACAGTGCCTTGTTTCTAAAACAAAGGCTGAAATTTATGTTAGAATCTGAGGAAGTGCCAGGAAAAACAAGAAGTAATGATCATAAAAGTAGGTAATAATATTTTCTCCTTTATTTATTGTGGGTTTGAAATAATGAGTAATGTACATAAATAGGTGCCAAACATTTAAAAGACAGTCCACCTTTTCTGTAAAATACATCAGAGTTATGCCAAACTTTGATTTAAGCAAAGAGGAGATCTAGATGATCCCACCTATCTTCTCTTCCAGGACAGGAAATTCTCTCTGTCGTCTTCTCTCTCCACGCCTACAAACCGAGCTCACTGCAATGCTTTCAGCCCTGAAATGCTCTGTGCCAAAAAGACCCTCCCTCCATCATGGTACTCCAGTGTGGGCAGTGCTGCCCAAACATGGCATTGTGTTGGGGTGAGGTGGGATTTACCTGGTAGCTAGCAAATAAATACCAAGTTTCAGGTGCAGCATCAAGTGTTTTCCATAGTGGTTTGTGTCACCTTCTGGTGCTCTGCTGGCCCCTCACCTTGGTGCTTAGGGTGAGGTGCCCAAAAGCACTTGGCATATGTGGGAGGGGTGTTTTTAAGCTGAACTGACCATTGCTCTGTGTTTCCCACGGTATTACATGTCTTGCCTGGCCACATGACCTTCAGGGGTGCCTGTGTAAATCCAACACCAGACCTTTTTTCCCATTGCCACCCTTGTGTTATCACCTGATCACCACTAAAGCCAACAAGTATTAAAAAAAATTTCTGCAGAATCAATCACAAAATCATAGAGTACCACATTGGAAGGGAACTTCAAGGACCACCTAATCAAACCTTCTCAGCAAAAGCATGGTATAGACAAGATGGTCCAGCAGCCTGTCCAGCTGAATCTCATAAATGTCCAACATAGGGAAACCCCCAGTTCCCTGTGGAGATTTTTCTCCTTGTAAAAATGAGTGGCTGATTGTTATTGTGAAAATTTCTCCTCTTGTGTCCAATCAGAATCTCCCCAAGAGCAACTTGTACCCATTATCCCTCGTCTCTTTCTTGTGACTGCTTGTAAAAAGGGAATCTCCCTCTTTTTAGTAGCCACACTTTAAATACTGGAGCATGATGATAAGGTCCTCCAAAGTTGCCTTTTCTCAAGGGTGAACTTAGCCTTTCCTCATATGTCAGGCTGTCCAGTCCTCTGATCACCTTTGTGGCCCTCCTCTGGACCTCTCCAGCCTGTCCACATCTTTTCTTGTACAGCAGGGACCAGAATTGAACAAAGTACTCCAGGCATGACAAAGACTGAGTTCAGTAAAGAAAACAAAATGTTTCCAGATGGATTTCAGTGAAGGCAGAAAACTAAATTCAAACTAAATGCAATATAACATACAGTAATGAAAACAAAAAATACTCTTGCTTTGTTTTGGTGGTTTAGCACCCTGAGTAAGAAAGTGCTACTGAGTGGAATTTGCCTAACTAATGTAGTAATTCATATCAGTTTTTAGTTATCTGGTTCTATTGTTATCAGTCATTTATTTATCTGTGTTACAGCAGCACCTGGAGACTCCAGATATGGAACTCATTGTGTTCCAGTCTGTAAGACCATAATAAAAAATAAATCTAGACTACAGAGGTATTCCATCCATGTGCAAAGAGAGAAAGTGGGAGGAAACTCAGGCTCATAAATAAAATGGTTAGTAAGTTATAGTGGTCCAACTGCACCTGCAGCCTTGCCCTTGTAGACTCTTGGAATACAGCAATTAAGAATGTGCTATAAAACAAGTAGTGCAACATTATCTTGTTTCCAGTTAATATGTGTGTTTGCTAAACTCTCCCTTATCCCATTTATTTGCTTTTCTCTAATGACCCAGCCTTTGCCAGGCCCAGAGAGCTTCCAAGCTATATTTAGCTACAAGCAGCTCCCACCTGCCTGTAATGAACACCCAGCTCAGAAGATTTCAGGCTTCTTTCTTTCTCTCATTTTCCTGTGCATTCAATAGAAGGTCCTGGGCTGTGGGCTGCCAAGGTTCTGCAAATGTGAGTCTCAATGTGTCTAAGTTCTATGGAAATGTGGCTGGAGTCATTCCACCTTTGAAGAAGCAGAATTGCTGAGAGCAGGAGAGCCATGAGGTGCCCTTGCAGACAGAGCTGATGGTGACTAATACTGAACACAGCTATAACAGCCTTCCCACAGCAACTTTCCCGGTAAGCTGTAAATTGGCAGCCTCTCCCAGAGGTACAAGAGTGTGAAATGCTCTCTGTCAAATAAATATGTTTGTATCAATTAAGAATGAGGGTTTAGCCAACTGTGTGCTAAATAGGTGACAGGCTCTTTAATAGATCTTTCTTACTAGTTTTTCCACAAGTTCTTATGTTCTGTTTTCATAGAGTCATAGAATGGTTTGAATTGGAAGGGACCTTAAAAATCACCTAGTTCCAACCCCCTGTCATAGGCAGGGACACCTTCCACTAGACCAGGTCGCTCAGAACCCCATTCAGTCTGGCCTTGAACAGTGACAAGGATGGGCCTTCTAAAACTTCTCTGGGCAATCTGTTCCAGCATCTCACCACCCTCACAGTAACGAATTTCTTCCCATTTTCAAGTTTCTTTTCCTTTGAAAAGGATCTTTTTACATTCTGTTCTTGTTTCACTTTCTTTTATATGGAAGAAAAGGATTGCAATTTGATGTTATTCTGCATTTATGATCCGGACTATTCTGCCAGGGAGGATTTTCTTGACTACACCCATTCATTCATTCTGCTATGGTTCTGATGATTATTCTGGTTCACCTATCATCCCCACTGAAGTCAGCTGAAAATACTGTCTTTCCACACACCTTTTTCCAAATCCTGTTCCATCAGTAGTGGCAAAGATGTATATTTTTAAACAATTGCTCCAGTACTTGTTCAGTTGCATTGTAAGCCTTGAAACTGGATTCTAATTAAGTCATCTAAACCAGGAAATAAATTTTATCTATTGAATATTAATAGTTGAGAGGTTCAAACACATTTTGTTATTGTCAGCTTTTTCTAAGGAGGAAATGTTAAATAAGACCAATCAGAAATCCTGACTTGCTTTTAATGCATTCACACTGGAAACATTTAAACTTTGACATAATTTGTTTGCTTCAGCAGTCATTTGTTTCAAATCAGCAATCAGAAAATTATTGACTTTTGACGTGAAGTTTTGTGTTGCTACGCCAGGGCCTTAACTTAAATCTGCCTTTAAAAGATGAAATGGATTTAGAGCTGCCTAAAACCACATCTTAAATTGGCTGTGTTATCTGTCTTAGCCAGCAGTGCATTTTACATTTCTCCACAGGCAAACTGACAGTGGTACCCAGGCCCACCACAGCTCGGCACACGTCAGAGTGTCCGTGCTTCAGTGCTCATCGTGACTGTCACAATAGCCTGAGAGGATTAAAATATATTTCCTGTTCTCTGAGTCAGACTTGGGTATTAATAATAAGTCCCATTTAAGTGGGAAGAAATAATTTTTCATTTCATGTATCAGATCTGATTTACCATCTTCTTTTAAAAACCAACAAGCCCAACCCTCCCGAAAATCACCTGCAACAAAAAAGAGGTTCAGCCTAATGTCCTGTCAAGGAAATTGGTTGAGACAATGTGCTGCCATATTTAAATTTCCTTCAGCATGTTTTTTTCTCTTACTCCAAGCACTTAGTTGATACCACCATGTCATCCTCCTCTCTCCCTAGACTGCTAAAACTTTTTTTGTCCTTCATATCATTTCATAGGGAACCTACCTCAAACTTCAAAGCTTTCAAAGAGACATTGACTGTCCCCAGGCCAAACTGTACAGAGAAATATCTGCTCCTTTACAGCACAACAAAATGTGCAAAATTACAAGCTCTTCCTCTTCAAGTGCACCTGAGGGTCTACAGGTATATTTCTAGTTTAAAATGTAGTTAAGGTACCTTAGATTGATGTCTCTCATTTCTTCACCACCTGGATAGCTATTATCCAGGCAACTCTGGCTTACAGGCACTGATTGCATTTATTCAGCACTCTGCTGTCCCTGTTCATTGTCATATGCCTGCCAACAAAGAAAGCAGTTTTCATATGGAAAAATATGTATTTATCTTCTGCTCTTTTATGTCTTTTCAAGTTACTTAGAAGTTAGGGGGTTGGTTTTGCCAGCCACAGAGGTTTCTGTGATAAAGCCATGTTATTTTAAACTCGAAGTACCTTAATCCACATAGGGTGAGCTTTTCCCTGGTAACATAAACCCCTCTCTAAGTTTTACCTCTTCTTTGAGAGCTCTGCTCAGACATCTCTGTCAAAGTTGCAGTGTTATGACAATTCCCATTAGGAAATCTAATTACATAATGTGAGGAAAAGCAAAATCAGATAGAAAATTGTCATTTGGAAACATCAGAAATTAATTAGTTGACATTGAATTGAAATTTAATTTTTTTTTAAGTAGTTGTAGAAGATTTTAACATAATCTTGGGTGAATGGAGATCTGTGTGGTATATCAAGCAGCAATTAGGAACTTGTGTTTTCCTCTTTTCACTATGGTGAGAAGTGACTCATAAGGTGAAGGCTGGCTTGACGGTTGCCAGAGTTAGCAGAGAATCAGCTCACTGTTACACTGGATCAATATAAGGTGAGCACCTTACTGTTTTAGCAAGATTTTGGCTTAATCTCCCTGTGGGAATTGCACATTTCAGGCAGCTGGCACTGCAAAGGTACAGGGATAACTTTGATTAATGCAGATTGCTAGCAAATCTTTGAAATTCAGAGTGAAGACTGTGTTGGGGGCCAGCAAAGGTGCTCTGAGCTTTAATACAACACATGGCCCATCTCTGCGTGCAGCTGTGCTGGCTGTGGAAACCTCATGAGCAGAACCCCACTGGAGATTAGAGGCAGGTAAGAAATTATTCTAGGAAACAATTGTGTCCTGTGATTTTTGGGGAACATACATCTTTTTGGCTATGTAAAATCAAAGGGGGAATATTTCATGGAAAGAGTCAGCCATGATCAAAGATGAACTCAGACTAAATGTGAACTTGGGTTTCGTCCTCAAGTGGCTGCCAAGTCACTGTTGGGGACAGCAACAGGCATCAGGCCCCTTCCCTGACCTTTTCTCCCTCCTTCTTTGTCCTTCCCTGAACTTTGATTGGGGCACCAATGCCCAGGTAACACCTGCATCTATGTTCATGTGAATTTATGAAAATCGTGGGAACAGAAGAACATCATCAGTTAATTAGCTGTTTCATTTTCCTTTCTCAGCAGGGATATTTCTAGCTGCATGTGAAGAAAATAGAAACATGCCTAGATGCTCAGGCAGGAGAGGCCTGCAAAAAGACCTGGTCTGCTTTATTGTTAAAATACCTTGGGTTTAATTCTACATAGTGAATAGGGAAAGAGGGAAAAGGGAGGTGATTAATGATTTTTGGGTGCTGAGTAGGAAGACAAATGTTTCTATTCTGCTTTCTCCCTTCCTTGTGTATGGGTTTGCTCGGCTGTAAAGAAAGAACCCCAGTTTTTTTTTTCTTTCTCAAATCCATGCTAGCACATGAGAAAAAAATGCACACAGCTTTTACCTCACCAGAATGGCTCAGCTGGCCAAGCCCAGACATTCAGCATCCAAACTGGGACTGCTGCTGAATCCCAGTGGTTTGTCAGTAATGGTAATACCAACTGCTCCCATCTTGTTCAACTGTTCTCGCATCTTGGATCCCTGAATTTTTTTGAACTATCATCACCCACAGTGCAGAAGTAAACATCACCAGAAAAGCTGCACTGGAAAGCACCACAGCACTCCAGATAATCAGTAGGTGTCCTCTGAAAAGAGCATCTCTTTCTTCTGTGGATCCCATATGGCTGGGCTGTGTGCTAAGAAGATATCATGCAAAATAATTGGATTTTTGTGCTTTTTTTTGTTCGTTCATTATGTTACTGTTTGTTTACTAAATTGAACAACAACAAAAAAAATCCTAGTGGGATCTTTCAGTGAGTGAACAGACTAGAGGAAAATATATTGGCACATCTCAGGCTTTTTATGCCTTTTTCTTAATCCATCCAGCATAGACTGCTATTAAAGACACAGAACTAAATTCAGCTGACCATTTGTAAGTGTCATTGTGGCAATTTCTCTCTCTGTCTAGGTAAGGAGCTTCATTAATACTGTGTATAAGAAGTCTGGCTTTCTTTCCATCTCTTCTATAAAACCTGCTGGTTTAAAAAGTAACATTCAGGAGAAAAATATAGAGCATAAAACTGACCTCTCTCCAGGTTATAGTATAAATGGCACAGGGAAAATTTTCACGATGAAGAGATACTTCCAGAAAGACAGGCATAATGGCACATAAAAGCCATTTTATAATAACTTTACACGCCCTCAAATATTCAGCATTCTGCTGGACCATAATGGGTATGAAACTGCACTGCATACTGTGGAGATGTCCTTTGCAAATTAAGGGTTTCAATAACAGGATACCTGAGACTTATATTTAAAAAGCTTCTCCTGACAAGTAGTGGATTTAAGTTTTCTTGGGAAGAACCTCTTAGGGCTCCCAGTCTTAGAAATTATGGACTTGAATTTCACTTACACATTGATGTTTTCTTCTTTTACACTTTTACTGTGGCAGCTGAACACACTTTTGCTTTGACCATAGGCTGGCCCTGCTGTGCTCAGTGCTCCTATCCTGCTCCTTGCTCACTGGAGGAAAGAGCTCCTCTGCCCTGTGGGGTCCTGAGCACAAATGGAAGTATGAGGGGCACAAACAGGCAGAGGAGAGTGTATATGAAGAGGGGTGGAAATTTCTGTTTCACTCCTCAGTGTCTGGTTGGCCTGATCCCCCACGGGCTGCAGAAGAAGGGGGATTTCAGAGGAGCATGGTGATGAGTAACGTTCCTCAGAGACCATCACTGTCCTACATCTTTGTCAGCAACAGGGACAGTGAGTTTGTGGGCACTTTCAGCAAGTTTGCCAACGACACTGAGCTGTGTGATGCAGTCTCCCCCCTGGAGGAAAGAGATGGCATACTCGAGACCTTGACAGGCTTGACAGTTGGGCCTGTGCAAAAAACCCTCATAAAATCCAACAAGACCAAGTACGAGATTCTGCACCTGGGCTGGGGAAATCCCAAGCACAAGTACAGCCTGGGCAGAGAATGGATTAAGATCAGCCCTGGGGAAAATGACTTGGGGCGTCTTGGTGGTCAAGAAGCTCAACAGGAGCCAGTGATGTGCACTGGCAGCCCAGAGAGCCAGATGTGTCCTGGGCTGCTTCAAAAGCAGCTGGGCATGGAAGGTGATTCTGCCCCTCTGCTCCATTCTCATGAAACCCCACATGGAGTGTTGTGTATAATTCTCTGGGGCCCCCAGCACAAAAAGGACATGGATCTGCTGGAGCAAGTCCAGAGGAACCCATGAGGATGATCAGTGGGCTGTAGCTATGAAGACAGGCTGAGAGGGGAGGAGAAGGCTCTGGGGAGAACACATTGCACCTTCCAGTACTGAACAGGGGGTTTACATTAGAGCCAGAAAGGGGCTTTTTACAAGGGCACATAGGCATGGGACAAGGGGGAATGGCTTTACATTGAATTTGGGGGTGTATTTGATATAAGGAAGAAATTCTTCACCATGAGGGTGGTGAGGCTCTGGAACAGGTTGCCCAGAGAAGCTGTGGAGTATTCAAGGCTGGGCTGGATAGGGCTTGGAACTACCTGATCTAATGGAAGGTATCCCGGCCCATGGCAGAGGGAGCTGGAAGTAGATGACCTTTAAAGTCACTTTCAACCCAAAATATTCTATGATCCTATTAAACAAGGAGACAGTGTGACATTTCCTGGAGTGGGAATTGCTTGGAGATAGACCACAGTCCTGCAGCTTGCTTGCCAGGGAACTGTCAAAGCCAATATGGCTCCCAGCCCAGCAGTGAAATGGTGAAAGGCAGCCTAGCGGGGAGCCAAAAGTAAATTTTACACAGCTTCAGGGTAGGTACAATAGACGAAGCCCATCAGTGCCAGTTCAGCTGGCACAGCACCACCTGTCAGTGCTGCCCTGGGCCACCCCAGGTGATTCTCAAGGCAGAACTCTCCCCCTCCTTCCGGGTACACTGTGGGATATCTATTGCCACTGAGATAATTAGATCTAATATTTTCTATGTTTGCATGAAGTAGGATTTTTGCCACCTCCCCACTACTTGCTGTCTGCATGTAAAAAACCAGCCAGTTCACAAACCTGAACAGTTTTGGTGGTGATATTACTGTTAGTGATGTTAACAGGATGTGGATGTTACACCTCTCTGACCAGGGAGTGGATGGCATATTTTGGCAGATTTACTCACTTGGTCCTTAATGAAGAGAATATGATCAGACTTTTTTTCTGTATTGTTTAGAGAAAAGTTCAAAGGGAAATACTTGGACTGTGCAATGACCTATTATGTTGCCTGATTTATGGCTGCAGCTGTTTCCATCGTGCGAGCACTGTCAGGACTGGTGATTCATGGGCGGGAAAAGATCACTCTTGCATTTGGTTTGCTGCAAGCTGCTCTTTTGTACCTTACTCACTCACTGAGGCATGTGCAGCTTTGGGGCACTCAGCCAGAGCCCCTGAGTGCTGCAGGAGAGGCAGGGTCATCCTGGGGCTTTTGAAGAGCTGTTCTGAGGCTGCAAAGTACCCATCAGTGCTGGGCAAAAAAAGGCAGTGAGATCCGCGTTCCTACTAATTAGGGTAAGCCAAGAGGCCAGAAACATGAGTGTTTAAGCAATATCAAGCAACTTTCTGTGCTTTTAAATAGGAGTTTGGAAATCTACTTCCAGAAAGGCATGGAGGGCACCAGCCCGGTCATCCTGAGCATCACTGCTTATGCGCAGCTCCCACAGAGATGAAAGTGGGTTGGGGGTGGAAGGAATTGGTGGACCTGAGGCAGAACTTGACTCTGAGGTTTGCAGAGTACCAGACTGGTATGTACACGCCTCTGGTATGCTTTTAATGCAAAACAATTAACATCATGTACTAAGCATTGTCATCACTGGAAATGCTTGTAAATCATGGAGCTGTGCCCTCCCATACTGAATGGCAGAGGATGTAGGTGACGTACAAGGGCATTGATAGGATGGCAATCTTTAGATAATTTCTGGAACAAAACCTAAAAACTGCCAAAGTACTTCAGGCAAATTATAACACCCACCTTACATTTTAATGCCACCTTAAGCTGTATTCTGCATCAGTCAGCTGTGGGAGGAGATGACATAAACAGACAATGTTTCTTTTCACTTGCAAGTTAAGATTGAAAAATGTGGTCACTGAGCTGTCTTTTTCTGACATTTTTCTTAACAGCTCTACACTTTTCAGAGAAGTTTCTGTCAGTCCCAGTGCTACAGCTGTGCCTTATCAAAGCAGGGAGCCCCTCCACTGCACTGGGTGGGCCATCCGCATCCATGAGCACAACATGTATTTCCATTGACTACAAAACTTCTTGATGTCTGGGACCATGTTTTTCCAGGTGTGGTGGGATAAGTGTTTCAGAAGGATGAAGAAGGGTTCACACTCCCCTGGCTGGAATCCAAACAGGGTTCTTTTGGGGAAGCCCTGCTGGAAGGGGACAGAAGACCTGTCTAGCACCAGGAAGCTGTGATGGCTGGCAGTTGCACCATTTGAACACATCCTTTAATGGGTCTGTTTAAGCTGTGTTTGTACTTGAAATATTGTTCAAGCACAAACAACAATCTGTGATGGAATGCCTGAGTATGCAATGCTTTCTGGAACAAGCCCCACCTTCCCCCTGATGCCCATCATGGCACAGAAGCTACGTGGAATCACTGGGTTGTCTCCTACTCGCCAGTGCATGCCAGGCATCTTAATAGTGAGTTACACCAGTGATTTTAGTTCTTTGAGCAGAATTCTTTAAAACAGTTCTGGGTTCCACAGGTGTAATCTGCACTGTCAGCAGTGACTCTGTGGGTATTGACAAGCTGAGCTCAAGATATGCTGTCTTACAGGTGGGTGGTGGGGAAAAAAAAGATCTGTCTTTTATAAATATATTTGGATAACTGCAGTTACCCAAATCACCCTCACGTCCTTTCCCACTCCCTCCTGAATCCGAGAGTGTTAACAAATGAAGTCTGCTATTTTATCGTTATTGGGATAACCAGATTCCTGACTTTTCAATCACAATTCAGATTTTTTTCTAAATGTCACCCATTGAGTGTGATTGACTTCCTGCCAGATTTTTATTAGATAATTGGCATAGCACTTCTCCCAGCAGTGAGCCACTGTGGGGAAAATGGTGCAAAGGAAGGAAAAAACTGGAAGATGGAAGAAACAAATATGAAGAAATGAAAACTGAAGTATCAAACAAAAAGGCAATTTATTTATTTTTTTTTTACAAAAGAAGTGTGACTCGCAGCCCAGCACTGGCTTTACAACTCAGTTTCACTCTGCTAAACAAACCTTCATGTGTGATTTGGGTCTGATTTAGTCTAGTGCAGTCTCCCCTGTAGACGATCTCTTTTATTTAAAGTATTCTTATTTCCCTTCATGAATATCTGACCTAAACCTAAATCAGCATGTTTTCAATCAAATCTACCCCCGAATCACTAATTATATCTCCTGAAATCTGGGTGTGTGCTGATAGCACAATCAAGAAACTCCGTGTCCCTACAGAACAGGTTTCCCAGTGTCCTTGACAGAACTGGGGCAAGCTGCATCCCACAGTTTGTGCTATTTGAGCTAAATCTCGTGGCCGGGGAGGGGTAGACGATCACGCTGCAGTGAGGTAAAGCAGGGTGTGGGCTCACAGCCTGCCACACCCCCTGCAGCAATGGTCTGGCTGTGTGTTCATGCCTGTGCAGCCCATGGAAAATGCAGCAGCCTCCTTGCATGGGTATGAACATGCACAAAGGTGGTTACCATGCACCCACTGAGATACTTCGGGCACAGCAGTTGTTCAGCTGCCTGTAAACAGTCACTTCTTTCTGACTGGGACAGAAGCACTCTGGAACGACTTGTTCTTATTAAGCTGTACAAATTTTCCACAAAGAAATCTCACCCTTCCCCTCAAAGCCCCAATCAAGCAAACAAACAAACAAACAAAAAAAAAACCCCACAAAACAAACCCCAACCAACCAAACAAACAAAATAAACACAAACCAAAACCAAACAAGAAAATAAACAAAATAAACACAAATCAAAATCAAAACAATAAAACAAACTAAACACAAATCAAAACAATAAAAAACCCAAACCAACAAAACCCAAACCAAACCCAAAAAACACCCCCTAACAAAAGACAGTAGAGGGGTTTGCAGCAACCCAGGCTGCCAGAGGTGTAGTAGTCTGAAAACAATTGAATGAATCTGAGTAAATACACTCGGTAACTTCCCTTAACATTGCTGTAAACAGATAACAAAAGCCCATAGTGAAGAAGGGATTATATGCATGTATGAATATATATTCCTTCCACTAGAGTGAACCAATACAAGATGAAACCAAGCCAGAAGGCTGAGAACACAGATGACCACATATTGATCAGAGTACCTGAAAACCTGGCTTATTTGTGCTAAAAAAAAAATCAGTCATACTACCAGGAAGAGTGTTCACTAACCCAGAAATCTCATTTTGGAGGAAGATGTATTTCCTAAAGTGTGGTAAGGAAAATCATGAGATTTATGGGCATCACATAACTTGACCAAATATAGAACTTTGTAGCATCCTATGCAGGAGAATTTTGCATCCTATTTGTTTGGCTGTGCTCTGTGTGTATATATGTAAAGGTGTCCAAACATTTGCTGCATATACACCTCTATCTGTACCCAGGCATACACAAACTTGCATGCATGCATGCATGTAAGTATTATTTTAGTGGCATTTCAGGGGCATATGCTTTTGCTTCTGTTTGTTCTTGCAATTTTGCTTCTTCTCTTGCTTGATTTAGGATAAGTAGCCAACTGCTGCCATTCCCCTCCCCTAGGTGCAAGAGAGGAGGTTTTGTCTGGCTGCAGAAAGCAATGGGAAGAATATTCAGCAGTTCTGGAAATAGATAAAGTAGCTGCTTTCAGCAGTGATGCAATTCACAAATCCCTTCCCTTCCCTTCCCTTCCCTTCCCTTCCCTTCC
>VZUI01047536.1:0-16829 GCA_013401135.1 Cettia cetti | reverse complement strand
CCCTCTGCTCTGCTCTGGTGACACCCCACCTGCAGGGCTGCACCCAGCTCTGGGGTCCCCAGCACAGCGAGCACATCCATCTGTTGGACTGAGTCCACAGGAGGCCACCAAGATGATCAGAGGGATGGAGCATCTCTCCTGTGAGGACAGGCTGAGAGAGTTGGGTTTGTTCAGCCTGAAAAAGAGAAGGGTTTGGGTCACCTAATTGTGGCTTTCCAGTACCTGAAGGAAGCCCACAAGAAAGATGGAGAGAGGCTTGTTACAAGGGCTTGTAGTAACAGGAGGAAAGGGCAATGGCTTCAAACTGAAAAAGAGCAGGCCTATATTAGAAGAAAATTCTTTGCTGAAAATGTGGGGAAGCACTGGAACAGGTTGCCCAGCCGAGTCATGGGTACTTCACCCATGAAAGTGTCCAAGACCAAATTGGATAGAGCTTTGAGCAACCTAAATTAAGTAAAATATGTCCCTGACCATGGTAAGGGGACTGGAATCAGCAGACTTTCTGCATGGAAGGTTCTTCACTTAATTTGAAATTGAGTTTATTAAGAATAATATGAAACAAATTTGTTTAACAGTATTACACACCTGTATCCTGGGAAATTAATTTTCTTCTGCTGTTCTGGTGGAGAGTCTGATTTTCATTAATATAGAAATGTGACTGAGGGAAAAAACTGAAGGAGGCTAATAAAAATATTATCAGTATTTGTTTTGATGGTGGTAACATCAGCAAGCCTGATGAACTGTTCTGTGTTTTCCTCTATGCCTTTTGCCAATTATTTTATACTTTTCTCTTTCCATTTCTTCTGCTAAAGACTGGTAATAATTCCTACCATCTCCTGTAAAATGCTGTGAAACCTGGCAAAACAGGTTTGAAACCTGCAGCATCTGAGTGAGAAGTTTTTATTTCCTCTGGCATGTCTGTTTAAGAAAATCCTATGTGTAAGGTACTGAAGGCTTAACATCTGGTAAATAATGGTCAAAAGTCTGTGGAATTTTATTGTGGTTCACCTTGAAAGAATTGGCAGTAAAATCAACCACACTTCTAGGTTTCTTGACTAGGACAGTCAAACACTTCCTCTTTCAGGGATGAACTATGAACCTATTATACTCTCTATGAGAATCTTCACACCTTTCTCTACAAAATGTTAGGCTTCAAATGCTTACCTTTCCTGTTGAAATTGCCTGATTTGGGCAAGAGTTGATCAAGCCTAAAGTCATCTGCAGTGACTTTTAGACAATTTCCTATTAGTCTGTTGTGGTTTTGCATGCTGCAAAATCAGCTGGGGAGTTTTGAAGCAGGTTTAAAGGAGGCTGAAGGAGTTGAGTGTCTGACAAAAGCGGTGTTAGCATTCTTCACACATTTCTCTGCAAGGAACGCATTACGGAAAATTATTGAAAAAGTATTATGAAACACTTGCAATGATCTGAGAAATATACTTGAAATCTTGATTTGTCTGGCAGGTGCTGTTAAAATTTTATTTACATTTGGTTCACTACAATGGATATTTCTCTCATAGAAGTGATATTCTAACAAGAAAACAACACATACCCCAGATGTCAAGGCCTCCTTTTTACCCAAAAAGGTATTGCTTTACTTGGCTGGAGAGAAGCAATTTCTGAGTCCAGGTATGGAGTTTATGATATCCTTTGTCTGTGACACAAATAACAAGACTTTTAAATTTAAACATGAGGAGTCAGTTTCTTTTCCATTTTACTGTCTTAAGGTCCCTGTTGTATCTTCAATCTGACCACAACTCAAAGTTTATAGAAGAAAAGAGAATGCTATTCAATGGAATCTGGAGATACTGGATTGGTCCCTGGTACATGTAACAGAGATATTAAGCTTTTATATCATGTTCAGCAAACCTAAGTAGCTGATGTAGATGCCTCTTTGTGGTTAATTAGCACACAAGCTTGCTGCCACAGAGGTTACTGGAGACAAAGTCTTGGGCTTTTTTTCTCTTTGACAAACAAGTTCCTATATTGTAACTTAAAACTCTGCTTGAAGATACTGGATGAGATTTTCCTTCTGCAGTTTACTTTCCCATCCAAAGCAGCCAAAGAACACCAGAAGTTTCCTCTTGTGTTTGAAAAATTATTCCTCCTTTGCTGGAAAGCTACTTTGCTCTAATGAAGTATAAATATTATATCTATATACACATCATATTACATGGTACAATGCACTAACACATACTAGTAAACAGCAAGGGAACAAGCTCAGTTTTTAGTATGACTATTTGATCATTTGAAAAAACAAAAGCAAAGTAAATGTATTCCAAATCTTTATGTGTATATGAGCTGTCTCAAAAGGTTTTTGAGAGTTTTGAATTTTTTACATTTAGGGGATTTCATATATTTACATTTAGATATCTTCAGGTGTTTAGGAGACAGGAATGCTGAGCTCCCTTACAAAGGAGGAGAAAATGTCACTCTTAGCATTTTTCATCCCCTTTGGTTGGCAAAGCCTGTTCCTGTGATCAGGTGGTAGCTGTAGTTAGTCTCACATTGATACCATTTTTTGGTATGTTTTCCTGAGGAGTAGCTTCAGTAGTCTTTAATTAAGCAGTCCAACTAAGCTAGAAAAATTGTCACCTGCCCTTGCACTTTGTCTAGTGTGTTCTGACCTCCTGCAGGCCCTAGTGTCTCAGTCTGTCATATGCACCATGTGCTGGCTCAGCTGATCAGATGTCAAGGCCTTAAAACCATCGTGTCATTCATCTTCATGTTTTGTCAAAGTCAAGCTTGCTGTTGTTCCTCAGCTTATTAAGGTTATGTTTTCCACAAAGCCAGTGGAAAAATGGGCCAATGCTTCAAAAAAGTTGGTAAGCAGGGGAACTGGATGCCACCTCGAAGGGTGAATATATGATTGTCAAGAAATCCTGTTTTACAGAAGGTGATGGGATGAATTACTGGTACCTTACAAGTAATCAAAACAGACTACTGGGATTTTCTGAGAGTTTAGATTCCCATCGTCTACAACGAGGGTGCATGAGGCAGCTGCTGGCCCTTTTTGGTTGCCTTTGGCTGAAGGCCATGATAGTTCATCCTCAAATCCCTCATCTCCATGCTTGCTGGTGTCATCCAGTTGGATCAGGTGTTCTGCCTGACCAAGAATCTGAAGCTTCTCACACTCCTTCCCTCTGTGATTAGTGTTTTGAAGGGACTTATATCCTGCAGGATAGTGACTGAATTCCCTGGTCTTCTCCTGTTGCCCTTAACCACACAAATTCCTGTCCCTTCAAAGTTGGATGGGGAAAGGCAGGGACAGGCTGGTCCCCAAATGCATCTGCTCAGGTCAGTCTTGCAACACCTATTATCGGTTTCATTTGGGAGTAACTTAGATGGGTGTTTGTGTGGTGTGGGCTTCTTGGGGTTTCTTTTATCTGCAAAGTGAATTAATGATATTTGCCTTATAAATATTGTTATCATGAAATCCCAAAGTATTATTTTTTGAGGTCCTGAAGACAAAACTGCTGAAGTAAGCAAACTAGTAATTTTTAAGGATGACTTATAGGTGATTTGGCACTATGAAGACAGATAACTTTAGACACAAAAGATGATGTGAGGAGGGGGAAAAACAGCTCAAAGAGCCTTCAGAGAGGCCAAGAGCAGCATGATTAACACTGAAAGAGGGAATCATGAAAGCAGAGTCAGGATGACTCAACCTCTGCCACTTGGAGGAGGACACCAGCCAGCTCTGGCATTGGCAGTGTTTCCACAGCAGAGCAATGAGATCTTCAGCTTCAGTGACAACCTGGGGTGCTCAAAGCCTAAGCCTGTCCCACAGAGCAAAGAGGAGCTCTCTGTAATACTTGCATCCAGTGTTGCTGTCTGAGCATGAAGTTAGAGCTTTTCTAGCTCTAAGAGCTCTGCTTGTGGTTTTTGTATGAGGCCTCACACGGAAAAACACCTCTTTCCCCTACCAGAAAGAAGGAATGCCCCTGGTTGAACTTTTTGGTCTCTGTGCCAGTAGTCCCATCAACCCTCAGAGAAGCATGCTGTAGGGTAACAAAACAAAAGCTTAATTTTTCTCTGCAGTTCTAACTTTTTCTAGCATATGTCTTCCTCCTTGTGGGAATTTCAGCAGAATGCATGATGTCTTTTGGAGGTATGGTACACAATTTTTTTTCTGAGACTCACAGGCTCACAAACCTGTGCTAACATCAGGCAATTTTGTTTCCTGTCATTTATTACCCTGTTAGTGCAAACACTTTTTTTTCTTAAGCTTATAACTTGTGGTCAGCTGTATCTGGTACTACTACACAATTACGGTAAATTTACATTTTACCAGCTGAAATTTCCTGTAAGACTTCTGTGGGCTAGAAATATAAAATGAAACTAAGCAAACACCATCTGACAAATGAGAAATATTATTTTATTTATTGTTTGTTTGTTTTTTTCATAACAGTATCTGGACTGACTGCTGTCCTACCATAACTCGTGACAGGCATGAAAAAATTAAACAGAAAAAATAATTTTCAAGATATTTGCAGACTTTGTCCTGGGTCACAATAAGCTCTGCACAGGGTTATGGGTGGGGAGGTTTCTAGTGAACAGTCAATTCTGAAGGAGCTTGCAAAAGGTCTGTTTTACTCTGTAGTCTTCTAAGCTGTGTGTCAGAGCAGGAACATCGTCATTTCTTACTTGCAGCCCCACATTAATGTGGGGGCATAGTCCCCAAGGCCAATGGGGTTTGCTTTATTTGAGTTAAACTGAAGTGATTGGTGCCATTAGATAAATGTAGTATAAGGTATCAATAAATATTAAATACTATATGTAGCTGAAACTTTATTCTGTAGGGTTTCAGCTGTGACTGGAGATTTCTGACTGAGATACTTTCAGTGAATAATGCTAGTGATGAAAATTATGGGTTTCCTCCTTTCAAAAAGAAAAAGGAAAATGATTAGAAGTAGCAGCATCTATATTTGTTGGTTATTCCTATGTAAAATTCTTTCCTATGTCTGCGTGTTCATCATCCAGAAGAGAGGAGAATTCAGTTTGTTCAACTTTTTGTTCTACATTGACTGCAAACACAAACAAAGGTGCAATTATGGAGTTTTTTTCCTCAGCTGACAAGCTTTCCTCAAGCTGATCTTTCATAATCAGGCACTGTGCTGATACATGAAGGAGTCAGAGACTACTGAACTTTGCAGCCACCAGACAGGCTGAGCACTTTGCCCTCCTGGAAGGCTGAATCCAGATGGCTCTGCTCACTTTGTGCCCAGGCTGGCTGGTGTAAAGAGATTTGAGGACATGCCATTCAATTCTGAGTGGTTCTTGTGCCAAGCTGTGCAGTATGTGATGATTAGATAAACACATGTGTTAGGGGTTTTTTTTGAAAATGCAGAAGAAGTATAGAAACAAGATGCATGGTGCTATATATAGTCCCACATCTCTGCTGAACAATTTGCTTTCTTTTTTGAGGAAGTTATTTCTGCAGTGCAGAGATGCCAGGGAACACTGCATGTTTTCTTCAAATGGCTATGTGTTTTGGACTAAGGTAGCAGAAAGATGTGCAGCAAAGGCATTGGCAATACTTTGAACCTGAAGAATTTTCAGGCTGACGGAAGTGAAGAGAAAGAAAAACTGCTTTTTTCTTGGGTGTATTTGCTCACGTTTTAGATATCTTTCCAACATGACCTTTTGAATCTGTTTACACATCCCGCACATAGCCTGAAGCAGTGGGGGATGGACTAGATATGCAGAGCTGAGCGGTGTACAGTCATTGCACTCACACCATGCCACCCTCTCCCCAGATGTGTGCCAGGGGCTGACCCAGGTCTGGAATGTGGTGGGGCTTATGCATCCTCGTTGGGTCCAGTGTAGAGGCTGTGACCACACGTGCTGGTTTTGGCTGAGGTAGAGTTAATTTTCTTCACAATGACTAGTATGGGAGTATGTTTTGGATTTGTTCAATGACAGATGACTTCATCATCTCCCGCAAGTTCCCAGCTGTTATGTATGACATCTCAGTGTCCCCTGGCCTGGGTTAGATCAGTCATCAAAGGGCTCTTTGCCATCAAGGGCAGCATATGGTGAGCAGCTGTGGCAGGATGAAGAGGCTGTGAGACAGCCCAGCAGACTTCTTCCTTGATGTGTGGCACTGCAAGCCGTTCCCCTCCAGATGACCTGGAGTGTATTCCTTTTTATAGCCATTTTCTGCATACTGACTGTATGGAAAACCATAGAAGAAACAGTTTCACTAGCTTGACTCCTGATAGATCAGGAATTTATGGCTGCATGTTGCTATGGATGCATATTACATGGAACAGATTCATAAAGGGGTATATGGAAAGGCATGGTGTCAATTGGTGCCATAGTATTTTTAATTTAGTCACACAGATCTGGCAGTGCAGTTCCCACAGCATCTGCCCTCCTCACACATGGGGAAAAAGCTTTCCAAGAAAGTGGATTTTTTCACAGCAGTGTCACAGAAGCTGTACACAACAAAGAGATTTTTATGGTAGAAGCCTTATATAGCATAGTGGTTGGACTAAATCCACAAAGTCATCATTTGAATATCCATGCACATACGGGCATATATGGATAGCCCAGACTCATATCAGACTCTGCAAGCGGGAGATTTTTGGACACAGTTTCAAAATTCCTGACTGTGCCTTGTTGCAGTAATAGTAATAGACAAGAGCTGTTCAAAGCTGTGAACTGGCTTGAGCAATGATAAATCTGCCTCCAAGCTCTGTCTCAGCTGCAGGCTCTTTGATTTCCCATCACAAGGTGTTACTTCTCAGTGTATAACTAACTTGAAGGGCAGACTTTTATTTTGATTTGGGACGAGGGAGGAGGAGACATCTGACACATTCACTGGGGAACATAAACTAGGTGAGCACACTTTCAGAAGGTGGTACTGCACATGGCAGCACAGCACAGAGGTCTGGCCTCAGCAGGTGAAGTAGAAGGTGCCTCACTGCTAAAGCAGAGTGGTTTGTAAGCAGAGGTGATAGCTGTCCATTGGCCCCCAAAACTGCTGGAAGCCACAGAACAGTTTATAGGAAGAATTCCGTGGTCTCTTCTCCAGCACTTGGTACAGAAATGTAAAAAAGAACTTAGTGAAGGCTGGTGTGCATGCGTGATTTGCATTGCACTTGATAAAGTCTCAAAGAAACACACAAATACTTTTATACCACACCAAAACCTCCCACTAAATATAATTCAGTATTGGTGTTGAATTGGAACAAACAGCTCTATAGTTTGCATGTAGAACTACAATTTAGAAGAACTTGAACCAAGATCTAGCATAGTCCATGTGCCTTGGGCTAAATGTGCAATTTTAGATTGACCCATATCTGGAATTAACGAGTGTGAAATCTGATTTCACTGTTCTGAAATTCGATGACTTTATCCTTCCTGACTTAGCTTTCATTTTCATTCCCCTCAGCTGACGCTTTTAATCCATTCTTAGACTCTCTTTATTTGATATGTCTTTAGTCATACTTTTCATGTTTTTTCATGCCATATCAGTTACATTCACTGAGGATTGATAAGCCTGGCCTCAGTTAGTTAGGAAAAACCATGAAAGGAGATGATACTATCCACATATAAAAACACAGGCTTGAAAATATCCACCTTTCCAAATGATAAATATGTATTTTGTTCTCAGTCTTACCAGACTTCTCCCTGGCCAGACTCATAGTCAGTATCCCAAACTCATTCAACAGTTAACTGGCATTTTTTTTGTCTCAGTATCTTGACTTTTCTGATGCTTCCCTTGCCCTACCTGTATCCTCATCTCTTTAAGCTGAGGATCTTCTTCACCCCTATGACTTGTCCCTGTGATTTCTCTGAATCACCAACACCAGCTTCAATTCAGTACTGTCAAATGGAATCATGCTTCCTCCTGGATCCAGGCTACCAACCTTTCCTCAGGCCTGCAAGTCAGATATCTCTTTTGGTCAACCATCTATGAGTCGTCCCACCCCAGTTGTCACTGAGTCTTATAAATTCTATAGAACAAACAGAAACACTGCTGCCAAACACAACACTCTTAATCTACAATCCTAAAAGCTAACAGTCAGATGTTTATCTACACATCTGCTGGCTTGGTATAAATTATCATTAAATACTGGTTTTACTTTTGGGATAAAAGTCATTTAGGACCATGTGTCTGCTTCAAATTGATCTTCTAAACTCTGCAGTAACCATGTTTCAGTCAAAAGCTGATGAAACAAATCTGTGTACACAAATTGGTGAGACCTAGTGGACATAGCAGTATTTATATATTTTTCTTGACTTTTGTGATAGAAACTCCCTATGTAAAGAGTTATGAGCACTTACTTGAGGCTGTTGTGCTCATAATATGAAGTCAGTGCTGCTCCCTTGGGACTGGCTTTGGGCCCACAGCCTACAATGTATACACAAGAGTCAGGAGCAGCCTGTGTTTTCACCAGACATTTTTTGTAGCAGAAACACCCCTCTCAGAACTATAGCCTCTGCAATGGGAAAATTGGTTAGCCTCATATGGCACACCCTGATCATGTTTCTGAAGAGCATAGAGCTGAGGCAAAATACTAAAAGGTTTTACAGCTTCTAGCTGGAAAGTCCCTGGAGAACATGAGGCCAGGCCATTCGCCTCAGGAATCTAAAAAGAAGTTTTTAAAAGTTCTGTTGGTGTTTTTTAGCCAACAGAAACAACTAATTTAGTGAATCTGGTCTGTTTTCTACAACTTTTGCATTAGCAGGAAAGTGGAGAGATGAAATACAAACCTCCCAAGGTTCTTGTTGTAGCTATGAGCTTCTCTTGTATATGATCTCAAAGCCTCGTTACCTTCACTTTAAGATATCTACCTTACTGTCTATCTCCAGAGGAATATGAGTGTAATAATAAATATCTAACCCTAATGATAAGCAACTTGGAATGAAGGAAAGTAAGATAAAGGCTCCCTTTTTATTTTTATCCTTCACAAAAATGATCACAATGAAATATTGTGACACAGGCCTTCAGCTGGGAAACTCCAAATTCCACCTTTAACCAAAGTAAATGAGTCTTTCCAGGTAAGCTCTGGCACAAAATTTAGAATTTATATAAAGTAAATTAATGAATTTGAAAATTCTGCAAAAATCTTATAATTATTCCCACCATCCTGCAGTCCAGGGAATTCAGTCTTGGGAATCCTGTTTGCTCAGCAAATAGGCTTAATGGGACTCTGCAGGGACCATTCCTGAGGAACGTGAATATGAGTCATTCCCACCTCAAGTCAGACATGTAATCACTGTTCCAGCCTAATGGTAAATTAATAAAGAAGCCTAGCAAAAAAACAGAATTAATGAAATTACACGCTGAATTGCTTTATTAGTGTAAGATATCAAACATGGGTAAATCACTGCGTGTAGATTTCTACATATAGAAAAATGTTATTTTCCTTGGAAAACTGGTGGAACTAGGAGAGGGAGGCTTGAGGAGCTGTTTATAGTGTTATACAGACTCTGTAAACCTGATCCCATTTAACTCCAGCCACATTTGCCTTCTCATTCTTTAGGTGAGAAAACCATTTCCATGATGTTTTATTGCACTACCTCTCTGCATCTGCAATACACGTGTCTGAGCAGTTTTTAATTGATAGGGGTGATATTTTAATTCATTGTTTTAAAATCTGATTTTTGAAAGATATGAACCATTAATTTTTTCTTGTAAAGCATTATCAATTATTAAGTGTTGCAACCTCTCTTTATGTCCTTGTAATACTTACAACCCTTGACTTGACCTTAGCCACTCCTTTCCCCTGTTTTTTTTTACTATCACGGAAAAGTAGCCATAAACTGTATTTTGTTGTCCGTATTTTTGATTACTCTATTATCACTTTTCTGCTATGAGTCAGGCAGACAACTTGATTAATAGCACTGTGACTAATATAGTGCCTTTGTTTCCACAAATAGCTACACCAAAGAGCTCTTAAATAAGATCTTTCCAGCGATACTTTAATGTGTTGCATTTGAAGTGCTTGCTCCTTTGCTGCAAACTGTGCTCACTGCTTAGCTCTGACCACAACTGAGATCACAGTAGGATTCATTCCTCTTCTTAATAAAGGTCTGTTCACCCTATAATGTATACTGTTGGCTAGACCATCTCTGCTTGCAAGGGTCCAGCGAGAGCAGGTAGTGTTATATATTAGACACAGGCAGGGAATCCAGGGCTGCTTGGAGCCCAGCTTGCTGTGAGGTGTGTAGCAATTACCCACCATTTTATGAGCTCTGTGCTTTGGTCTTCTGTAGGTTTAGCCAGCTGTGCAAGCAGAAGGCAGGCGGGGGTTGGAGCTGAACTGCATGAGGTGTTCCCGGCAGGTGCTCTGCCGCTCAGCCCAGCGGTGAATTTCAGCCCACACCGCTCAGTAATACTTAAAGTTGTGCAACTGCAGGAGAGAAAATTTGGCTTGCCTTTGGCACTCTGAAACAGATGTGGTGATACAAAACCAAGCTGTCAGATGGTGGTACTGCCTCGGACCTTTTCTCCTGAATTTTGTTACAGACCTCCCTCTCACCACAGCCCTCTCAAGCACATGAAAGCTAGCATTTCCTTTTCAACAATTTTGTTTAATGGTTTAACTCAAGTGCGTAGTCCAGCTGTTAAGGATAAATGAATAAATCCTGCTGCAGAATAGTTGGGTTTGGGGCAAGTTACACAGGCATATGCACCTCTCAGTAAGATAAAATTTTGTGTTCCAGTACTTTGGGGTGGCAAAGCAGAATGACAGTGAAAAAAAATTCATCTTTCTTCTTGAGCTAGCCCTCAGTCAGATATTTTTAAATTCAAGACCATCTATCCTGTTTCACTCCCTCTTGGAGGTGAAAAACAGTAATAGTGCTATTCTGATACGTCAGAATAGCAGAAGCTACTTTGATGCTAAATTTGTTACACAGGTCTCTGCATATTGTTGTGGCTGAAGAGGCATTTTTCAGGAGGTCTCTTCTAGATCAAACACAGACAAACTGAGAATAACCACCAGGAAGAAAACAATAATAGTTAAAAGGAACAAGACGCATAGACTTTCCTCTGAAGATTAAGCTGATTAGCTACAGGTTAGAAGTAGCCAGACAAGAAGTAAAACTCCCACACTTAAATGGTAGACTCATTATCTCTTATATTCGTAAGAATCTCTGCAAATAATGGATACCACAAAAGATGATAGGGACAGAGCATATCAGCTCGACTGAATTAGATACCAATATTTGATAGGACCTCACAAGGGGTTAAAAAAATTCATGAACCCAGGGTGCAACTGGGTTTGATAAAACAGAATAAAGAACAGAGAGAAGATTAGAAGGATTATAATAAAGTCAAGCAATTGTTTTTAGAAATTACTAAAGTATGTGGCTGAATAGTATGCTGTTAAGATATTGGGGGGCTGATGGTAGAGAAAGGGTGGTTTGGACTTTTCTGAAAACAGACAGGTATTAATATGTATTCATGTCAGATGAATGTATGTGTGTTTGTATTCATAAATACAGAGATTGTGTTTGTATTCATAAATCTGACAGAGATTTACTTTGTGTTCAGCTAGCATTATCTGAGTCACATTGCACGGGAAGCAGTAAGCCCTGAAAGAGGTCCATAGGAAAAGATGAGTTTTCGCCCTATTCATAGAATCAGGAAGGCTGGGCTCTGGGAAGGGCCAAGCAGGGGGAAAAAAATCAGGGAACTTTCCTGGGAGTGGGAGAAAATGAGTCTCAGGTGACCAGAGAGAAGAGTGGCTGGTTAGAAAGAAAACATAGCAAAGCAATGGAAATTTAAACCAGAAACAAGGGCTGGGAAGAAGGTTAAGTCCAAAGCATTGTTCATTTACCTATCTGAATTGCTGAGCAAAAGCTCAGCTGTAGATTGTTTACTGTGAATTGAAGATTGGAGAAGATTCAAGGAAGCACAGGCGCCAGGAGGAGCAGAACTACCCATGTGGGAAGAGAGTCAGGGCAGATGTGTTCGCTGTACTGTTTTGTGCTTTCAGAAGCTTCTGCCCCTCAGAGAAATGCACACAAGCATGTCCTGGAAATGATAGATCATCCTGGAAAATAAATCAAAAGTAAGTCTATCCAGTATTAAATGTGTCCTCTTGAAAATTCTGCTTCTCTATCATCAGTCATTTTCTCACCATTTCAGAAAGTTTATCAGAAAAGCCCCTTTGGAATAGAAAATGGCCTAGCAAAATTGCAGGAATTGATGTACATGGTCTAACAAAGTAAAAAATATGTGAAATGTGCTGTATGGATTTAAAGGGTGCCTAGGGCTATTAAGAATTGTGGAAGCAGCACAGCTATTCCTTAACTTTAGTCAGTCAGGCCAGACAGTGCTTCTCATACCCTCAAAGAGCATCTTTGGTTGGAGACAGAACTTTCAGTAAGTGGGTTCCACAGGTAATCAAACACAATTTCTGGAAAATGTGCAGATTTAAGTTCAGGGTTTGTTTTGCTTGGAGTGTTGTTTTTTTGAAGGGCATGTGAAAGGCTGGTTGAGAAAAAACTTCTGCCACTGAACAGAAGCTACTGAGCTGAAGGGACTTTAACTTTTCATCTGAGACTTTGCTTTTGTCTGTGCAGATTCAAAGATACTTATTTTGCCCATCTCTATGTAGCTTATTTTTGATACAGGCACAAATGCACAAAAATTTCTGATTTTAATTGCTGTTCTTTCCCTAAAATGTGCTTATGTAGCATTTGTGTGGTTGGTCTATACATAATTTTAGAATTCATAAGAACTTTCTGAAATGAAGAGCTAGCTTACTAAGACCAGCCCAAGGTTTTACAATGAATAGTTTTTTCCATTTATATCCATGTCATTAGCCACTTGTGATAAACACCGTCTGAAAACCACATCAATTTTTTCACCATCTAAGAACAAATGGTTTTTACAAAGTCTATGAAAAAAACCCAGTTACTAGATAGGCAATATGAATTTCTCCACCTGGACTTTTGGTCTCATTGCTTGTTTATGTCAGATGAAAAATCACAACAATTTGTTCATTCATAGATAATTTTTATTAAACTGCTCTGTTAATGAACAAACTAGAGAACAAACACATGAATGACATAGGGCAGTTGACAGCATTTTAAGTACTTTCTAGATATCCCTGAAAGCTACTGTATGCATTTTAAATTAATAATTTTATGGTATTTTATGTAACTTGAGAGCTTTGTCATTTATCAGTAAATTATGGCCTTTCTATAAATTCAAAGCCATTTTATTCCAAACATTTTTCTACTGTCCTAAATAAGGGAAAGGACTTTAGCATATTTATTTGTAATCAAAACCAAAACAGTTTGGCTTTACTGTGAGTCATAAAATCTTTCCATCATTGAGTAAAACGTGTTGTTTGAGTGTCTTAGTGGCCAAAAGAGAAGCATGATTCAGGAACCAAAAGATAGTAAGCCTGGACCATTCAAATCAAATAGAGCCTATGGTGTGTAGTGGGTTACTGACGAGGTGAAGCAACTCACATTCTTAATAATTCTGAAGACTGTATACCAGGTTCTAACATGAGGAATTTTGAGACTATTTAGGGAAAATAGAAATGTTCTTAGCCAACAATGTGAAGGCTGCTGATTGATTTTGATAGAAGTTCATTAAAATGCAGGATCTATTTTAAACTATCAACCTCTTCTATACTTTTTCATCTATTAGAGTAATTTGTTTGGGCATCCCCCTCTAGTTATGAGGATTTTATTTTAAGAAAAGCACCTTACATTGATATCCAGAATCCAGTTACCCAATTCCAATGACTTTTAAATCAAAAAGAATCTTCCCATTGACTTTTGAGTTTTTATATCAATCAATCTGTAACATAAACCTCTAGCAGCACAACTGCTCAAGTGAACAGCATACACTGCCTTATCACTAGAGATAGTAAAGAATTGTACATGGTTATTGCAATAAATTGGGTAAGAGGGAAATCTCTAGCATTTGTTTAGTCTGATAGCCACATTTTCAATGTAGGTAAGTATTAGAAACTTAATTTATCATCATGGTTCCTTGAAATAGTGTAATCATGTAGCTCAAGTGGGGATAAAATACCTTATAAATTCCTGAGAATAAATTTAATTGCTAGAGTACCATTATTTGCATAGTGTTTCTGTTCAGTAGTCCTTCTAAAGATGCAGTGAAAGTGGGAAGTATAAATTTGTCCATGTAAGATCATAAATCATTGATGTCTTCAGTTTTTAAGGATGCAACCAGAAATCTGTGGAGGAGAACACCAGATGATAATGCAGGAAGACATGGAAGTGGAATGAAGACAGTTGTGCATGCCCCAGAGGGACAGTTGTCTGTTAGCAACATGTTTGACCTTCAGGAACCTGTCAGAAGGGTGACTCTGGGGAGGAACTTCCTTACCTCTGGTGACATTAACAGCCTTAAGATAAAATAAAATCATCAATTGAGAAACAACTTTCGTTTGGTGTCATTGGCTTTGGGTTCGTTGTATGTGATGATACATTTTTCAAGAATACTTTTCTACAGAAATGTTTATGCACAGCGATATATTTTATCGCATCTTTTTGATAACATAGATCCAATCTGTGGAGAAATACTGAGAGTAATTTGTTCCTGTTAAGCTCACAACCCAGAGCAGATTTAGAAACCAGGTTTACCTGACTGATTTGCTTTCTGTTTTATAAGGTCAAGGTCATCTTTGACCAGGGATATAGGGGGAAATCTCACAAGGGAGGTTTGCCTGTGAGAGCAGTGAGCAGGAATGGTGCAGGAGGTTCTTTCCCACTTCATGTGATGGGGAATGGAGCCCTCTTCGATTCTAGTTTCCCTCAGGATAATGCGACCACCATACAGCCATAGCTGGTTTTGCTATGGAGCAAGGAATTGCTTTGCTCTTTTCTGCAGCTAGATTTTTAGCATACACTTTACTTATTGCTTGCCAGGAATTGTCTGCTCACTGTGAGAGGGAACTGTGGAAATAAAATAATGAAAGAGGAAGCTGGAAGACAGATAGCTTTATTTTGATATCTTGCATGAAGACCAACAGCTAGATAAGACAGCCAGAAGTCATATTTTTGCTGTTGCAATGCCATTGTGCTGCTCCTCACCTACTTCAGCAGCCTACATACATCCCATGCATTGCAGAGGTTGTTATCACTCTGCCCCACACAAGACAACAAAGAGGTGAGAAGTTTTGTATGATTAGCTATTTTTGGGCCGAAAATCCCACACTCATCTGACAAGTTTGGGGTTTTACACCTCCAGAACCTTTTTAGACTTTATTACTATTTCTACCTCCCACTTAAAAAATAAATAAATAAAATCCCATGGTCACGCCTAGATCAGTGGAAGAAGATCATGGCAAGGACAGATTTGAGCTGACAGCCCACAACTTGGAGTCCTGCAGGACTCAAGGGTAAAACAGTTGAACTACAGATTTTGGGGTGTGCAGCATCCAAGCCACTCTTGAGTCTGCCCCCACACCAGACATGCACAAAGTGGACTTCTTGACATTAATTTTCCAAAAAGCCTCAAGGGAATCCCAGAAAACTGCAAACCAGTAAGAGTGACATCCTTCTTGCACCAAGACAGAGTGCGCCCATGTATAAATGTGGTGTAAAAGGAAATAGTAAATATTGTGACATTTGTGACACGATATACCACACATTGTTTATAGTAGAGTTTAGTGAGTTGTCAGGGAATATAGACAAGGGGGAGACAAAATACCACGTCTTTGAGCTTCAAAGAATCCCGGATGAGTCTCACTGTAAAGCTACCAAAGAAGTTGAGCTATTACATGATAAGGAATTCCTCATATAAATATGCAATTGGTTAAAATATAAGAAAAAAGAAGCAGGTGAATGGTTTTTGCAGTTAAGTGGGTTCAGTCATGAGAGGGCTTTCTCGGGACCTGTGCCATTGGTCATGCATTGGAATAGGCTGCACAAGGAAGTGCTGGGATCACCACCTCTGTAAGTGTTCCAAAGGCATCTGGATGTGACACCTGGGGATATGGTTTAGGGGTGAACACTGGTTTTGTGTTAACAGTTGGACTCCATGGTCCTAGAGGTCTTCTCTAACTTTAATAATACCATGATTTAAAATGTACCCATCAGCAGTTTGAGAAACAGGGGGAGTTGTGAATTAAGCATGCTGATGTACTAGGTTATTCATGTTAACTTAATAATTCATATTCAAAAATAAGTTTGGTGATACAGTAAACTGTTAACATTCATAACTAAGTTTGCAGATGAACTAAGTTGTGCAGGACACAGAGGAGGTCCAGCTCCAGAAAATTATTAAAGAACTACAAAATACAGAGTGACCAGTTGATAGAATGGCAGATTAAAATCAGGGCTGGTAGTACGCAGGAATAGAGAATAATGCGCTACGGAATTGATGCATAAAACAAAGTGAGATTCTCAGACAATTGTCTTTCCTTTTGACTTTTTCCCTTTCTAATTTTAACTACTAAATTGTTGATTATATCTTTTCACTCCCAAGTACACACATATATTAGCACTCACAGAACGTGTAGGTGGAAAAAATGGCACTTCAGCCAAAAATGTTCAAAACTTCTGATACGTTTTTCTATAGAAATATCTATGGTAGCCATTAAAATTCATTTTACCCTTACATTTAGCTTAGCTGGAAGTGCCCTCCTCACTTGGGTATTGTGAGGAATGAAATAGAAAAGGAGATCCAAGACTACTGTGAATGTCAGAGAAGAGATGACAGGTTTTCATGTTAAAAGTGATTCACCTAATTTTTATAGTGTACAATTATATACCATACAAAAAAAGCATGGCATGGAATTGGACGGGATGGGATGGGATGGGATGGGATGGGATGGGATGGGATGGGATGGCATGGCATGGCATGGCATGGCATGGCATGG
>VZUI01047535.1:0-53411 GCA_013401135.1 Cettia cetti | reverse complement strand
CCAAAAAAAAAAAAAAAAAAAAAAAAAAAAAGAATCTCATTGTGCTTCCTCCAGACAGGTTTTTTTCCCTTCATTTCTTCATTTTTTTCTTGCACCTATACAAAAACGGAATTTCGTTGTGCTTCCTCCACACAGTTTTTTTTCCTTCATTTTCTCTTGCACCTATACAAAAATGCATCAGAGAGAATGTTGTTCAATGAATTAATGTGTTGTTTAATGCATTAATGGCTCTGAAGCTTTAGTTACATGAAGTATGAATGGAATCTCCCTAAGCAGGGATGGAAATGTTCCTCTACATTTTCAGAGTACAAATCACAGGAAGCTTTATTGAGTGGCTGTGTCACAGCACAGTTCAGTTATCTGTGTCATCACACCACAGGCCAGGAAAGGTTTCATTTTTTTATTTTATTGGAAATGCACACAGAGGAGATTGCCTCTAAAACATCAACCATCTGCTTATATTGCTCTTCAAGGGATATTATAAACCCCACAAATTTTATAGTATGGCACACAACTTGCTCCATGAAAAGCATTAACACTTCCAAAAATATTCTTACAACAGCCTAATTTTTAATATATTGGTCTTTTAAACATCTCTTTCCCCATCCCCTTAAATTTGTAAAGGTCCTTCAAATAGAAACATTGCACTCATTTATTTAGAACATCACCATTTTATCTAGGTCAGGCAAGTCCCTTAGCATCCCTCTCTCTGCTGAATTCTTGTGCCCATGATATATGACCAAATTTAAACTTCCAGGTTCATTTTAGGCATCCAGTGTACTCCAACAGCACTTAGGTGCTAGTGATTTCTGGGAAGAAACGTGTGGAATGCTCTCCAGGAAGAGTTAAACCCGTTTATTCAGCAACCAGAGCTCCCAGGGAATCGTGCTAAACCGTGGGGAAATTCCCACAGGGGTTGAGTGTCCTTACAAATCTCCTATTCCAGATGCAAGACAGGCTTCTCCAATCTTTTTTTTTAATGGAAGCTCAACCTCCAGTGGGTGCAGATTAATTTCAATCTAGAAATGAAAAGCTAATCCAAACGTTTTGTCTTGTGGGCAATAAAGTGCCATTAAGTTTTCCTGCTGCATTTGTGGCAGATGTGCGGGGCCCAGTTGGGTCCATTTTTAAAAATACATCAGATGTGACTGCTGCTGTCAATTTATAATGGTCTGCTTAAACATTAATTAAAAATGCCTTTCTTCATCAGTGCTGGCAAGCACAGAGGTCAGCACTGAGTAGCCAAGAACACACAAGTATTAAGGCAAAGGAAAATTTCCCCTGTCCTGGGTTTGGAGCTCCCAGGGTGAATCCCACCTTTGCTTTAACAGGAGAGCTCTCTGAGCCTTGTTGACAGTGTTGCAGACAGTAAAAGCAAATAATGCCTTTAGAAGGAAAGTCACTGCAGTAGCTCAGATGGAGTAAATCTAATGGTGGGAGCTTGCCAGGTCTTTCTCATGATGTTGATGAATCTTCTTTGTACCTAGATTAATTGAAGTGTAAGAGTGTATTTAGCCAGGAGGTGATAGCCTTACCTGCTCTAACGTGGAGACAGTTAATTGCTTCACCCTAAAAAGAAATGCTGTAAAATGAAGGATAACCTGTACACTGGAGGTAGTTTATAATGATAATTTCCCCCTCTAACATCATCTATCTGACAGTAAAGATTGAGCCTTTCTGCTCTTGAATTACCCCCTCAAAACAGCTTGAGAAGGGAGGTTCATGTTAACCCAAATTGCTGAAAGTGCCAGACAGAGCCCGTTGCAATGACTGGTAAAAGGAGCTTCAGTGATCTGATGATCCATCTTAATCAATTGCCTGGGCTCGTGTATAAAATTGTCTTTCTCAATGATACATGTGGATAATACAGATACAACATTAATCTCTCCAGATACTGCATAAATTAACCGTGCCCATTTATCTTCTCACACACATGAGATCATTAGTAACAACTGCTGAGCTCATCTGAGAGCCAGTTCCACAAAGGAAATGGAGAAATTGGTTAAGAAAACTCCAACTGAGTCCAAAAACCTTTCAGTCTGAGTACTAGCTTTAAGAAAATGTTTGTAGTTGTCATTATATTGGTGTCATGTTTGTACAAGTTGAAGGTTTGTATCCTAACAAAAGGAGAGATATTTGATCTGTTAAGACCTTTAAATCTCTGGCAGGTGCTTTGTTGTTTTGGTTGAAAAAGCTGACTTGTCAGCCTTTCAAATCAACAGCCATGAGAGATGTGCTGAGAGCTATTTGATTTAGAAAATAATTTATTGCACGTTGTTTGCAATCAGGGGTTATTAACGTGTTATTAACAGGATTTTGGGTGCCCATGCTCTAATACCTCATGAGCTGGCAGGACACCTCCAGCTGCCTCTGGGTGCCTAAATGGGCACCAGTGCTCCTTGTGAGCTTCTTACCCCCCAGAGTGGAAATTCTGGAAATTCACTGCCTGACTGCCATGGCTAGTTTCATTGGTTACTTTTATTAGGGAGAAGTCCAGTTAAACAGAATTGCATTTTTAAATTTCAAAAGCATTCATTTCCTGTAATTAGTTTCTTCCAGTGCAAGTATTTCAAGGTTTTGTTGTTTTTAAGTATTAAGCATAACATTCAGCAGTGTGTGCAGTCAGGATTCCTGCTGTAAAAGGCACCTAAAATGTTGCCTCAGGGTATGGAAGTGTTAATATGAAAGGGCTCATTTTTACTGTTCTTCAGCTGAAAGCAAAGCAAGAATAGTTTCCCTAACAGTAGAAATAATGAACAATTAACAAGCAAAATCAAAATTTCACAAGTAGCAGGCCACCTAAATTCAGACTTTAGGAAAAAGAAAGCCTGCAATAAGTTTTAATCAAATTTCACAGCTGCTGAAATACATTCATGCCTGAGCTGATTGACAAGTCTAACACAAATAACTCAATCTGTAAAGCAAAGCGTTACATTTAAGGTCAGGCATGCCATTCTCATCTACCTGTGTTCCAAATGCAGAGCCCTGAAAGACTGTCCCTATTTCCAAAAGACTCTTTTCATTCCCTTTATCAACTTCACTTTTATCTCCTATCCATAGCAGAGCTTCTCTAGAGGGCTGAAATGAACCTGATGAAAGCTATTAGGGTTTGAGAATACAGAAATAATTCCTCACATTCTGTTTGTGTTATTTTCTTGTCCTCATTCAGTTTGCTTTGTGTGTCAGCCAAATTGCAGGGAAGTGGAAGTGTTCCTAAAACCCCACAGATCGTGCAGAAAGGTTTTTTCCCATTTTTATGTTGTGTTTATTTGGTTGGTATCAGTACTTCCTTCAGTAGGCTGCTTTGGTGAGCTGGATTTCATGGGAGAGACAGATATGGTACAAAGAATTGTTGGAGAAAAAAACTAGGAACAAAACCCAATAAATAGATGCTAAATCTGTTTTGAATAAATAGATCTAAAGCAATGGGAAGGTCTTGATTAGGTCTAAGAGTCAGCAGCTTGTTGAGTTTAAATAACTAAAATATTTCTCCCAGAATTAGGAGGAAAATAAACAGAATGCTTACATAAAGAGAATATTTAATTAAACAGAATGTGTACAGGTGATCTCTAGATGTGAAGAGTTCAAGGTGATGATGGCTCTCTAGATCTCTGGAAGTGTAAATTTTAGGTACAGACTGTTGCTAGCAAGGAAGATAATTTGAAAAATACTTTTGAAAGTGAAGTACCAGGGCTGTGGAAGGTGGTGGGAGAGCAGAGTATGAAGCAGGAGCATCTGATGTTGTGGGAAGAGGGGATTGTGCCAGCTGCAGGGAAGTGCCACCAGTGCCAGGGGCTGGGAGCTGTGGTGAGCCTGGGACAGGACAGAGCACCCAAACATCCCTGGAGCAGCAGCTCCCTGAGCCTGGCTGGCACATGACAAAAAATTCATGGCATAGTAATGCCAGCAAGCAAGAGCAGAGAATTCTCATCCTAATCAGTAATATTTGCTGGTAACATAAAATATTTTGGAAGAGGCCAAGTAGAAATGAGCAATGGTGTTTTCCTAAATAAGGGAACAGGATAAATAACTTAGTAGGATTTGAATTTTCCAGTGAGCAGTCTTTCAGAGCTTGGTGTCCAGGTGAGAGCATTAAAATGCCAGCTCTGCTCTGCAGTGTGAGTGAATTCTGATGTCCTGTGCAGGGCACAGCTCCTCTCCTGGAGGAACCTCATCCTTGGTGAGCTGCTGCAGCCAGAGCTTGCAGTTCCTTTAATATTCATGGTGGATATTCTCAGTCAAGTCTGAAGGACTGGGCAGAATGCTTGAATCTCATAGATGAGCAAAGGAACAGGAGAAAACAGAATTCTGAACAAGTCAGTTCCATATTTAAAATTGTTTAGTGTCCAGAATCAGATTTCAAGGAAAAAATCTCTTGTGAGATGAAGGAAGAAAATGTTATTTGAATGCTGGAAAATGTTTAATAAGGTTAAATTAAATATTTCCATTTGTAAAGCTTTCATATAAAGTTACATTCTTATCAGGCACTCTGAACATCAGGAATTTTTCTGAAGAAGTTGCATGCATTTTCCTAACTATGCTTTTATGATAATTATGTGGAGGACTTGTGCACTTTGAAAACTAATCTTAGAAGAAATATTGCCATAGTGAATGCACAAAGCAGTGTCTCTCTGCACTGAGCAGGAATTTTTAATTCCAGCAGCTTTCTGTAGAGAATCTTCAGCTCAGAGGGGCTGAGACAGGGAAAAGGAACCTGCGTTTGTTTGAAGTTAGCCAAAATTCTGATGACATTTGACATCACCAGCCATGGTTCTGAAAGGCCTCACCCTGTGGCAGGGGTCTGTGGCACCTCAGGGGTGAGGGGGAGCTGGCACCAAGCTCTGCCTGCCTGGGAAGGGCTGGGGGGATTTGGGGGCTCCACTCAGCCCCTTCCAGCCCCCAAGAGCCTTTCTGCCTCATGGAAGGCTGCATTTCATAAATTAAACCTTGTGTTAAGTGGGGAGAAAAGGTCTTTGAAAATACAGCTATTGATTTTAATAATTCCCAGCCTCCAAAGTGAGTGAGTTTTACCTGCAGTGTCTGGTGGCAGATGGGTTTGTTTATTCCCACCTGTTCTCTCTGAGGCAGCAGATGTATTTGTAAGCTGGTAATACAGTATTTAGTGAGTGGCCAGCTTCCTGCACTGATTTCAGTGTACTTGGCCTCAAAAGCAATCCCTTCCCTCTGAAAATAGTAATGATTTAGAGAGATGGTTTTACTTAATTATTCTATGAAGCTACTTTATTCCCCCAAAATAGGGACTCCAGTAATGTTATAACTTAGCCCTATCTCAAAGCAATTAAAGCAATTTCTATCAAACTTAGTCAATGTCCATTAAAATTATTGCAGACATTTGTGTTTTGCTGGATTTTTTCTAACGAGCTTGGAAAAAAAAAACAAGAGAGGAAATGATAGATCTGTTACAGTAGATCTGTTCACATACTACTTTTACTAATTCCCTCTATGTTTTTTACCTCAAGGCTACTCAATTATTTCTCAGTAAATACCTTTTAATTTTCAGAACTGCTATGTGAGAAAATTAACACACAAATTCATAGAAATGTAAAATTAAAAACAAAAAATCACAAGCACAGACTGGCCTTGGAAGCATGCGAGGGTTTTTTTTATCCAGCTCCTTTTCTTTTCCAGAAGAGTGGTAGGGTTGAGACTCTGGGCACTCTGGAGCTGCAGACTCCCAAAGAGCTGGGAGGTTCAGGAATTTTAAAATCCTAGAGATGCTGCTCCCTTCTGGCTCTTGTTTTAAAGGCCAAACAAATGGAGCACCTGTTAGTGCTTGTGTTTTCTGCCAGAACAGTAGAGACAACATCTGTGCCCATCCAGGGCTAAAAATCTCATGTCAGAGAATGAGCTCTTGAAGTGAGCAAAGCACAGCTCATGCATAATAGAAATTCATTTCTCCAACATATAAAAAGGGGTCTTAGACAGGGAATGCAGATCTACAGGTGCCATCTAAAAGCAACAGACAACATTTTTCAGCTCAGCTGAGCACTTGAGAGAGCAGAGAAAGAACCTCTTTTGTAACTGTGTTAGATAAAGAGCTCAGGGTGAACCTCCATGGGCACCTTGGATAGATCAGTGTGCAGCTAGTTCTGCTTTATAAACACAAATACATTTATTTATAAATACACACACTGATCTATGCGCTGGTGAGATTAAATTGGAGCACCCTGTCCAGTTTCCTGTAAATCTAAGTGAGGAGGGTGGCACTCCCTTGAGCAGCAGAGACAGGGCAGGAGCAGGGAGGGTGGCAGGGGAGGGAGCAGCTGGCACAGCTGGGGACACAGTGAGGGTGCCTTACCTGGGCCAGGGAGGCTCAGGGCATGCCATGCACAGTCTGCATCCCCAGGGGATCCAAACTTGGAGACAGCATCCTCACCCTGTGCTCTGTGACAGGACAGACTGCCACAGACTGAAAATCATGGAAATTCCATTCACACAAAGGAAAACAATAAGTTGGTTTTTTATTGGTTTTTTTTTTTTTTTTGCTTTTGCTTTTTCTTTTGCTTTTTCTGTGCTGGATGTTGGCCACTGTAACAATTGCCAAGAAAGGCTGTGCAATCCCCATCCTTTGCAATATCCAAAACCTGATGGGACACAGGCCTGCTTTAATAGCTGATCTCCAGAGCTCCCTGCACACTCAGCTCCTCTGGCTGTTTGAACTTATAGAAATTCAGACCATAAGTACATTTTTAAGTGAAGGCAATTAATTTTAAAATATTTGCCAAGGATCTTGATGAATTCTACAGCTGCAAAGTTTTTTACACTGAGAGTTAAATGTTTTCACAAAAAGTAAACTTAATTCAAATATAGATAATTTTTAATGATAATTTTTAATGCGAGTCGGAACCTTTTAAGAATTCTAAGCTGGGTAGGGTTGGATAATGTCACCTTAAGATTAAAAGTAAAATAACTTTTTAGAAAGAATGTAGTGTTCCTGATGTAGTATTTGAAATTTAATTTTAAAAATCTATAAATAATTATATAAGCTTGTCCCTGCAAGGATGTCACTGAAAAACATGAATCCGGTTAATTAAACTTTAATCTGTGTCTTAGCACATTTATATGTAGTGAAATCTTTCTTGGGTAATGGTCTTAGAGCTAAGCAGCAGAGAAGATTGTAAAACCTGCAGAAAATGCTGTGTCATGAGCTCGGAGAGTAAGACCAAAGTCCTGTTTAAAATCATCAAAGCAAAGACTTTTTACTCTCTGGGACACCAAGGAATGAGCAGATGCAATTTTACATTATACTTTTTAATACTTTGAAAGTCATCTTTGTCTGTAGGTGATTATATTATGGTGGTTGTTTTATTTAGAAACCACTGAGCAATAATGGACAAATATAATTGTTGAGTTGATCAATACATGAAGAACAGTGGAGGCTTTATTTCTAATTATTTTCTTCTAAAGTACAACAGAGAGTTTGGAGACTGCATGGCTTCCAGGGGCTTTCTGCTCATCTTGTTTGTTTGTTTATTTGTTTGTTGAGGTTTTCGTTTGTTTGTGTGCTTTTATTCTGTGTTTTAACTGAGAACAAAGCAGTTGCTTTTCTGACCTTATCCCAGTGGAAGTGTGTTCAAAGAGTTTTAAGACTTCAGGGATTTAATTTTCTCTAGAAGATAATTAATGTGCTCCTCTCTGGCAAAATCTGCTTTATTTTCTCTCTTTTTTTCCTAATTCAGCTGCATATCTGCCAGTTTTCTATCATGCACTTGTTATCTATCACAGCACTTGATCTGGCCCACAGTTTCTTCTCATTTCCTGACCAGCTAAACCAAAGTTTCCACTTCAACCAATCACTGTTTTCCTGATTCAAGACAAATATCCTAGGTCTGGAGTTTGAATGAAGTTTTAGGTGACCATCAAATTTATCTAATTCATATTATTTCCTGCTTAAAACTCCAGTTACTCACCCATATTTTTGACCCACTGCTGTTTTGTTTTCAGGTTTGCCTAAGCATTAACTCCAAGCCTTCAAAAGAAGTATTCTGACTGTGTTAACTGTACTTTCTAATTCATGCACGGAGTTGTGATTTAGTAGTAATAAAACTGCAGAGCTCTGAGCTACCCTTGAATTAGTAGAGCCTGCATTGGCTGGTGACTCTTGAAACCAATATTGTCTTGTTTTCCTGATCCCCTTGCACATAAAAAAGATTGACATGGCAGAGTGATAGAAAGTGTATTGCATTAGGGTTTAGTATTAGAGACAAACAGCACAAATGAAACTGAAAGCATATGGCATTCCTTGCCTTCTCTGCCAGCCCATGAGCAATGCATTTGGCATTATGATCCACTTTGGAGGCTTTAAACCATTAAAACCTTGCTGCTTTGCTCTGAGTGCTCGAAAGTTGCCAGTTAAACCAATTGGAGTAGCCTAATTTAGCTGATTGTGGGGCTGATGTGTCAGAGCCCTGGCTCTGAGTTTTCTGAGCTGGAAGTATAAACTTGGACAAAGGGAATTGAACACAGCACATCGTGACAGAACCTTAGAGATGGAACACTGATGGACCCAAGACATTATTTGTGAAAAAGCTGGAAAGCAAATAGAATACAGCAACAGGTAATTCTTACATTCAGTTAATAGATTTGGGAACTCCGAATCATCAGGATTTCCTCCTGGCTGCCTGATGGAACTTTGTAGCAGTATATCCTAGAATTTGTTATGAAAATTCAGTTTAACTGTTCTCCTGTTTGACCTTCAGGCAGCTCTACCCCACAATCTAATCCTTAGAGTCTGTGCTCACATTGGGTGGAATAGTTTTCCCCAAGATGAAGGACTTGGAGCAGTGACAGTGGCTGCACTTGGATGGATGCATTTACAACCACAGAATCCTTTAGGTTGGGAAAGACCTCTCAAATTTTCAAATCCAGCAGTTAACCCAGGACCTCTAAGCCCACCACTAAAGCGTGTCCCCAAGTGCCACACATCTTTTAAATCTTTTAGAAGTTTTTAAAGTGTACACACCTTTTAAAGTGCACACCTCTTTTAAATCCCTCCGGGGATGGTGACTTCAGCCTGTGCCAGTGCTGTACAACTCCTGCAGTGAAGACATTTTTCCCTAATACCCAATCAATTTTCTTGATATGATGATGTCAAATAGGTAAAATCAGTCCATTGGAACAACAGCAGAAAACAAAAGTCACTGAGATCTTACTGTGAATTATATTTTATATAATTTTAACAATTCTTATTTCACCACTATCTGTATAGAATGATCTGTTATTTTTTGGCTGCCATCTTATCTGCCACAGGGATGGTACGAAGAGATTGACCTAGAGAGTGTTGGTTGGATTTTTTTTAGAAAATATACATATTCGCCATTGATTTGTGTTATATTAGTTTAAAAGTTTAAAACATGAATGCCTAGAAACTCATGAGCATTCAGGTATTGATTCTACTTTTTAATGAAGTATTTGTTAATCTCAGGCTCTTAAAGGTCAAAGGAATGTTAGCTCAAACCACACATTTCTTTTGATTGAATTTCTTGGAAATACTTGATCAATTTGTTGTAGAATAAAATCAACATTCTCTGGGGCATTTTTTATCTATTTCAATTTATGTCCTTCCTATTTTGCATCAGGCTTTTTCTCCCAGAGATACAGATCTAGTTAGACAGGTCTGGCATCGTGTGAGACTGTTTGTTCATGGCTTTTTTCAAACTTGAAAGTGGAGGAAAGGCGAAACCCCTTTGCATATTTTCTTTGAACTTTTCAGTGATTAAATGTGTTCTGTCAGTGAGTGAGCCTGATGGAAGGCTCAGCTCCTTGCTGTTGTGGAGTCACTCTAGCACGGAGGAGGGTGGCCTCAATAAAGCAGGAGGATCCACAGGCAGGGTTTTACCCTGGCAGAGCCTGGGGAGGCTGAAGGAAGGGAGAAGAATGCCAGAGGTTTCTGGAAGCCAGGGTGGGCATGGACTTATGGCCTTTGGGGGTTTCTTTGTGCTCTGCTGGAGACAAAGTCTGGTGCTCATTTCAGCTGGAATGATCCAGTCCCTCACAATGCTCCATGACCTGCTCCATGTCCTGCTCCATGACCTGCTCCATGTGTTCCATGACCTGCTCCATGTCCTGCTCCATGACCTGCTCCATATGAGTTTTTACTTCATTCCAGCCTCAAGACCTTCCTTGTGCTTCTGGACTGCTCTGTGGTAACCTGACAAGAGCAGAGACAGAGCCTTCAGTCATTCTCTTCTTCTTTCTCAATCTAATTAGGCCAAATATTAAAATATACTGATATTTATTGTGATTACAACAGTGCCTAAAGTTTTTTTTTTTAATTGTTCCTTATTTCAGTGCAGGCATTTAAATAACTAGATTAAGTAACTCGATTTGAAAAACTAGAGTATGTTTTTCTGTTTCCTAATCCACTAGAGTAAGCTAAGGAGAAAAACTGAGGGTTTGAGGGTTTTTTAGCAGGTCTCTCTTGTGCTCATCCTTCTACATTATTTCCTAAATAATTTAGTGAGTGGCAGAATGTGGGTCACTCATGAGTTGCTGCTTCTCAAAAACTGCAAAGTGACAAGACTTGTAAATAGCCAATCTTGTGAGCACAGAAAATCTTCCTGAATTGGTTGAAAGTGTAACCTGTGGCATATTGTAGCTCAGTTAAAAAAAAAAAAATAAATAATTAAAACAGTTTCAAAGTAGAAAAACCGTTGTTCACCAATACAAATGTTTTGGTCTCACTCAGCGAATTTCTGAATAAATCTTACATTGAAATTGTGTATCAGAAGAAATCAGTACGTTAATGTTCAGTTTGCATGTCTGTCTAAATTCCATCATTCAATCTCTTAATAAAACTCTGCTATTGATTGTTACATTCTAATTTGCCTCAAGGCTCTTCTACACAATTATGGGAAAGAAACAAAATACAAACGATGTTCATGAGCAGAATTATAAAAAAAAAAAAAAGAAACAAAGCTGAGTTAAATTTATGTTCTGCAGAGCTTTAAGTTTAACAGAGCTTTAGCAAGTAGAAAGCTACAGGAGGGTTGAACTGTTTAGACAGCCACACAGAAAGCACTGGAATGAAAAACTGCTCTAAAAGTTACAGATAATAAAAACCAATCTACATTTGGCTTACGAGACTTCCAAGTGCAGGGTATCTAAACACCTAAAAGTTAGATTTGAAAATTCTAACTGGAGGTCTTTGCCTTTCAACCCAAACACACACAAACTTGTAATTTTTGTGCTCTGACAGTAGCTGGTACAAAAAGGCTTTCCACAATGATGGCATTCTGCACCCTAGGTTCTAGATTGTGTGGCTTCTTGTGAAAAACTAAATAGATGCTACTGATAATATATTCCTCACAGGGTTTTTTTTATTTTCTTCCCCAATTAGTAAAGCTACTAGCCAATTATGAAGTGTATAATGAGTGTAAAAGCTGTTAGCTGAGAGGAGAATATATTAAAAAAAGTGAAGAAAGGAGAATTTATAATGTAGTGAAGAAAGTAGAATATATAATATATTAAAGAAAGGAGAATTTATAATATAGTGAAGAAGGATTCAAGGGACATGGGACACCACAATGCTGTGCTGTTGTCCGGATCAGAAATGGGATTTGTTTAATTCAGTTGGTTTTCTCTGGCACCAGTGCCAGGGTGTGTCAGTGACGGCTGGGGCAGAGGATGATGCTGGAAAAAGGGATCAGTGCCTTTGAAGTGAGGAGAGCATCAATTCCTGAGCACTCTGTCACACACAGAAAGCTCAATGTCCTCTGGAATCAGGGAACTTGGGCTGCAGTCTCTACTGTTGTCACCAGCAAACAACAATAAAGAAACCATACGGTGCTGTAGGTGCTGGCAAAGTGCTAATCTTAAATACTGAAGCAAATTTTAATTTCTGAGAGGTTATCATGAATAAACATCACTACAGGTTTTATTATGCTTCTGTCTAACATGGGTTTGTGCTTTATATTCTGTAATGATAAGGATGATGAGAATTTAATGCCACAAGGCAATAGAGCAAAGTATTTTTTCCAGAAGTAACTAAATAGAAGAACCTTGTGGCAAAGTAGTGAATATATTTCCTGTTGCAATGAGACATCTCATTATTTATTTGACCTTTCAAAATTCTAGTTATTTTAAAATTGAACACAAACTTTAAGAGATATACTCATACATGAAAAATATAATGAGATCTATTAATAACCTTAAAATTCTGGTGAACATTTCAAGTATAGAACACATTTCTTGAACTCTGATGACCTTCAAAACTTGAAGTAACATCTTAAGTGAGCACACTGAAAATTCTGCTGTGAAGTGCTGGAAGGAGTGAAAGCTGGAATGTATTTATTGCATATGCACATCTGGGGAAAAAAAAACAACAACATTGTCAAAATGTTTTTGAAGTTCCATGAGTGAAACTTAAAGAATTCTCTGTGTTTTTAAGTATGATGGGTTACTCAGTAAATGGTTGAAGCTCATCTGTTGGGGCATAGGGGCAGAATTCTCATTCTGTGTGTTGCAAAGACAAACCCTTAATTACACCCTGCTTTTTGTGTGGAAATGACACACAAAAAGCAATTATGGCTCTGTACAACACACAGGAGAGAGTTTGGGGGTGTCAGAGCTGGGTTTGTTGTTTCAGATGTCCCTTATCTCCTCCAGTGCAAAGGCAGTTTGCTGTTCTTGGTGAAGCTGTCCTCAAGGCTGAGTGCAGGGCCTGGCATGAGTTATTTTAAGCTGTCAAAGTGGCAAACATTCAGCCTGGAGGCTTTGGGCAATTCCACTGCTGCCATGTGGGTATCCTAACTTCCAAAGCCTTATTCTCCTGTTAAAATTTCCTGCTCCAAATATGATTCTTCATCTGTATTGGCTCTTCTCCACCCGTCGTCAGGACTTGTATGATTTTTCTGCACCAGGAAAAAGGTTTCCTTAATTTCCTCTTGAAATCAGAGCACTTGATTGGGTCTAAGTCCATGAGTGCTTTCAGTCACATTTTTTAGCTCTGTAAGTTTTGTAAAGAACAGGTTAAAGTTCTCAAAGGACAGGGTTGAAATACCTCTCTAAAGCCTAGGAGAATAGAACATGTTGTGGGACATGAACTTTTAGTCCTTGGGAATGCAGAATGCAGTTTTCAGCAAGCCATGTTATAATGCAACTAAGTTGATAAAAGATATAAAGAATTTCCTGGAAGATTTGAGAACTAAAGGATGGTTTTGTTCACAAGATGGAATTGTTTTGCTGTGCTGGATTCTTTTAGAAAGCACATGCTCACTTTTGCAATGCAAAATCATACCCGAAAATTCCATCTCTCCGAGCCCCTGGGGTTTGGGGTCTCTTTCTCCCAGACCTTTTCACAGCCCTTTGGCAGCTCAGGTTTCAGGCTTGTGTACAGCTGGAGACTCCTTGGGGCTGAGTCTGCAGAGCACTGGGGTGAAGTGCAGTTAACGCAGTGGTGTGGATGGGGAGCACATAGGAGGAAAACACAATTTTCTTCCAATCTCTGTTCACCTTGTAAACAGTTTCCAAATGAATGATGAATGAAATGAGAATTTGAAGATAACTACTAATAATAATGTATTGTCAGGAAATGTTATAAAATGTTTTATATATAATGATTGGTTTTACCTTAATTACATCAAAATATAATTCATTCAAATTACTGTGTGTTTGAGTGGAAAATAATTGCATTTTAAATTTCATTGAAGAGACTTGGCAAACAAAATGATAATTAAAAGCAGTTATCATATAAACAAAAAGCATCAAAGCCCATAGGCTATGGATTTTTTATTCCTGGATTTGAAAGCAAGCTAGGCAAAGTAATGATTGAGATTTATCCTAGATTAGCTGAAGTTGGAATGAAAATTAAAAATGCATGTACCACAGCTTCAATATAAAACTCAGATAGAAATGACAAAGTCAGTGTCAAGGTGAATTCCTCAAGAAATGATACAGACCAAGCAGCTGGATTGTTTTGCTATCACTTGAATAATTACCTTTCAACAAACTAAATAATTATACCGTAATGCTGCCTGTTTAATGTAATCTTGGAGTTATGGATTTTTATTCTCACTTTGTCTCTTACCATTCCCTAACTTTGGAACTTTTTTCCAGTCTGTTTTCCCTGTATTTTTTTTTTTTTTATTTCCCTCAGAAGCAAAGCCACCATAACCAGAGCTGCTTTGTACCTGCAGGAAGGCATCAAAGAGCAGTCAGTCCTCATGGAAGTTCAGTATTCCTGTGTCATTCTCAGCCCCTTTCCTTCCAAGCACAGAAGTGTTTGCACACACAGTGAAGGTCAAAACCTGAGTTTATTTTCTGCAGTTTTCCATTTGTGCTGTAGAGTTTCCTGGCAGCTTGAAGTGAGATTGGGACATTCAGATGAGTTTTCTTTTCTACTTGTGTGTCTGTATTTCTATATGCAATTCCTGTCTTGGCACAGTCCCTGTCTTGAAGAGTTCCTGATCTGTGGAAAAGACTATAAAAGGATATTATTGTTCTTATCATGTTCTGACTGGGAATCTGACAGCAAAACTGCTTGCACAAGGTTGTGCAGAGCCAGGAGCAGAACCCCAGCTCTTTTCCATTCTAAACCAGCACATTCACAAGGAGCCTTTCTGACTTTCAAACCCCCAAAAATGTTTCTGAAATGACAATTTCCAGAATTCAGTGTTTTGCTCTCATTTGAGGCACCCCCAGTGAACTCCTCAAGCCATTGTGTGCAGGCATTTTCCTCAGGAAGACAAAAAATGTGTTTATTCACACTGAGCAAGGCTGGAGTGTGGAGCTTGGTCTGTCCCCTCCTCACTGGGGCTCCCTTTTTGTCCCTCTTGCCTGCAGCAGAAAGAATTGTGTTTGTGCCATGGCAGAGATGTGTTCTGAGGAACAAACTGTTGGACACTCCAGGTACAGCACCGGGGTAGGGTCACATTTCCCCTCTCTTATTGCTTTACAAATGCAAAAGCAAAGGCAGCACACATGATGAGACCAATACTTCTCCAGATGCCATTCTGAACAGGGTTTTTTCTTCAGAATTGTTGATATAAAAATCTTTTACATCTCTGTTCTGCTCCAAAGGTTGCCACTTTTTATTGCTGCATGATGACTGATTTTTTCATGAGCTGGATCCAATTTCTTCAGGATTGGTATAAGCTTTTGCCTTGAGAACAGGGAAAGATTTTATTCTTTTGGAGCCTGACTCTTATTGATTTGATGTCCCCTAGAAATCTCTTCAGAGGAATACACTCTCCTTACAGAGGTAGATTAACTGTTTGACCTTTAAGAATCACATGAAAATCAACTCTCTTTTAAATGTAAAAATGTCACTTGGTAATAAAAGGGACTTCTTAATGTGTTGGGGAGAAAACTGAAGCTTGCCTTAGTGTTTTTGCTAGAGCTTCACTCTATATTCACAACTTGCCTTGTGGCAGATTGTTTCATTATACAGCACTATCATTAATCTTTTTTATTATCACCTTAAAGATAAACAAACAATGATTTTGTTGTGTTTCACACAAGTAGTGCATTTTAATTTCGTAGGCTTGTATTATTGACTTAAAAAACCTGCAGTGTTTCAGCTTGAAATACTGACTTGCAAATATGAAAACTCTATTCAAATGTGAGGAGATGGCATCTGTTGTGAATATTAAACAAAGTGTGTGATTTTTATCTCTTCCACATGGAGCTTCGTATTAACTAGGAGAGCTGGTATTAATTAATTTGAGAAGTAATGACTTGTCATTCATTTTGCTTTCATGAAAATAACTGTGCTGTTCTGTGGGCCACACTGAAAGCAGATCTTTTCTAAAGGTCACATGGTGGAGTCCATTCCAGTGATAATAATTCAAAATTCAGGTGGGTTGATAATCTACCTCTGCAGTGTATTTTTTTTTTATTTTGCCACCTCTCAAAATGTTGTTTTTCTTCTTTGAGTCTAACAGTGAAGGATAATAATCCTGCTGATTATGATGAATTAATTATTTACGGGGATTAGAGATAATTTTCTCAATTCTAGAGTGTGGAAACACAGAGAGGTGACATTTATTGGCATTTATTTCTACTAGTGTTATGATTTGAAATTAATAGGATAATTGTACACTTCTAAATGGAATAAGGGAGAACCCTTCTGGGGACGTCCTTATTAAAATTGTGGCCAGTGGAATGAAGTTTTCTTTCACTGTTCAGCACTCAAAGCCAAGACATTGCAGTCCCAGGGGGGAAAAAAACCATCAAAAGCAAAACAAAACCCAACAGATAATTTTATGTCTACAGACGGAGCTGTAAGTGGTCCATCTTTAGGGCTTTGGGAAGTGTGACAGTGATGGAAATGACCAGAATTAGGGGATGAAGTTTGTTTAGAATGGTTTTAGGGGAAACCCAAATAGATATTTGTTATTCCTTGACTCAGGTGTTCAGAGCTCTGCATTCTCACTGCTCCTGCTGCCCTACCTGACACATGGTAAACTGAAAGATGCAAGGAAGATGAGCAGTGATTTAAAACATGCATGCACAAAGTCATTTAAAACATGTGTGTACAAAGTCATTTAAAACATGCGTGTACAAAGTGATTTAAAACATGCATGGACAAAGTGATTTAAAACGTGTGCACAAAGTGATTTAAAACGTGTGCACAAAGTGATTTAAAACATGTGTGTACAAAGTGATTTAAAACATGCATGGACAAAGTGATTTAAAACGTGTGCACAAAGTGATTTAAAACATGTGTGCACAAAGTGATTTAAAACATGCATGGACAAAGTGATTTAAAACGTGTGCACAAAGTGATTTAAAACGTGTGCACAAAGTGATTTAAAACATGTGTGTACAAAGTGATTTAAAACATGCATGGACAAAGTGATTTAAAACGTGTGCACAAAGTGATTTAAAACATGTGTGCACAAAGTGATTTAAAACATGCATGGACAAAGTGATTTAAAACGTGTGCACAAAGTGATTTAAAACGTGTGCACAAAGTGATTTAAAACATGTGTGCACAAAGTGATTTAAAACATGTGTGCACAAAGTGATTTAAAACATGCATGGACAAAGTCATTTAAAACATGTGTGTACAAAGTGATTTAAAACATGCATGGACAAAGTGATTTAAAACATGTGTGTACAAAGTCATTTAAAACATGTGTGCACAAAGTGATTTAAAACATGTGTGCACAAAGTGATTTAAAATATGCATGGACAAAGTGATTTAAAACATGTGTGCACAAAGTGATTTAAAACATCCACACACAGAGCACGGGCAACTAGAATTCTTCAAGAAACAACAAATACAGCAAAACTTTATAGTGAGTGTGGTTGAACTTGAAGAGTGCAGCATTCTGCTGTGTTTCAGAGCACTGGCCTGCATTCAGGAAGCATGAGTGGCCTGTTGGTGACACTTGTGCTGCTGTAAATGACCACAGCTTGCAGGCTCCTCATTTAGCACATCTCTTCATGGCAGGCAGGGAATTTTTGTTCTTCCTACCTGAGAATGAAGCATTTACAGAACAATACATACGTACGATGAATGAGTTTATTTTAAACTGCCTTTCTTGGAGGCTCTCCCTATTTTTAGCCCTGTTCAATTATGGTTACTAAAGAAAAGAGGTTCTGGAGAATATATTTCTCCAAGTGCTCAGGGCAAAAGCAACACATTCTCCCTCTCCTCCTTGGAATTCATCCAAAGCCAATTCAGTTTAATCTGCCTGCTGCTGCTCTGGAAGTGACATCTGTTCAAATTTACACTCTTTATCATGGCTGACGTGTTGTTTGTGTGTCTGTTTACCCCAAGCCCTTGTTCCAACTGCCTCTTGCAGATAATTTGTGATTTTTTTTCCTCAGTCTCTCACAGGTTGCTAGGCATTGAATTGCTGCATTTGGAGTTTTGCTATTATTTTTTATTTCTTTTCCTCGGCTTTGCAATTACGTTTTGAAGAACAAATGAGGAGTCTGGATGCAACATGTGTGTCAACAAATATAAATGAGAAGGTGAATGGGTTTTGGGGATGTGGCAGCAGTACCAGGTTGTCATATGCACATCTTGTAAAGTGTGGACACTCATATCTATACATCCATTTTGTAAAGTAAATGTTGCTTCATAATTTTAGCTACAGAAGTAGTTCTAGGTTGAACAACTCCATCCAGACAATATTTTTCTGACAGGAGGTCCATATTATTTATAGGGATATAAAAATTTTCATGCTTTAAGAACTCAAAAATAGTGAATTTAGTCTTAAAAACTATGAGGTGGCCTTTGAATCAGAACTGGTTTTAAAAAATATTCTGGATACTTGACTATCCATTGATGTTTTGGATAAATGCAGATTTCCATTTTCAAATTTTCCCCAAAATCTTGCAGTCATGAAATCACCATCAAATGTGATATGTTCAGTTGGTCACCCCAGGAGTGAGAGTCACAATAAATGAGAATTGCAAGAGAGAGGATGAGAGCTGTCATCTTTATGGGTGTGAGGACAAGAAACTCTGTGGAGCAACACAATTTTAAAAGAACCTGAGGACTAGCATTGAAACTGAAGGGTAACCCTGAGATTATCTTAAATTTTTGTTGTTTGGAGCATCATGGGAGTTTTCATAGTTTTGGCATCTTGTTCTCCTTTTCCCCTGCTCCTCCTCCTGCGTCCTTGAACCAGGGCTTGTGTGGCACAGGCACCACTGCCACAGAAAAAACTAAATTTTTTAAAATCACTTCTCATGTTTCATCAGCTTTGTGATTTGTGCAGAAATTCTGTTGCTTGTCAGAGTTAGATTCTTGCCTTTATTTCTGCATTGTGGTTGCTGTCTATTGGTGTGAGATAAAAACACCTTCCAAGATGTGTTAGAGAAATCTCTATTGGCCATCATTTCTGTGGCTGCTCTTGCTGGTGATAAGCTCTCCACAATTGATAATCTCCACTTTCCATTGCCAGGACAGTTCCTACAACCACCAGCTGGGATCTTTCCAAACCCCTTTGAGAATGGACATTTCTCAAGGTTTTCTGAAACTTTTCCATTGGAGTTTCTCTAGCAGTGGTTTCTTGCCCAGTGCTATCAACTGTGCTTTGTTACTGTACCCTAATTAGTAAAACATATCGAGATTTAGTTCCTCTTCTAGTACAAAATCCCACTGTCTGAACAATTAATGAAGTTCTATTTTATCAGTGTATGGATTTAATCAGTTTCTGTCTGCACAGCAAGAGTTTGTGCCACATCTGCAAGTTAAATTCCTTGATTATTGTTCTTCCTGGTTCTGTAATTTTTTTCTGAAGTGGGGTTTGGCACAGGAAGGCAGCATGGGTGAGTTCCTTATAAGGAAGGAAAAAAAGGTCGAATGAAAACCAGCTGTATATGTAAATACCTTGAGTACTGCACTCATTTTTGCTCCTCCTTCTGCTCCATATTGTCCTTTTATTTTTTTATTTATTATTTGCATGACATGGAGACCATATTAGTCTTTATTAGAGTCACTCTAATAAGCTGACTCTCAGAGTAGGCTGAATATATATAAATATAAATATATATATGTCATTGTACAGCATGGGATGGGTAGATTTTTATCCTATGTCAGCATATTGATATTAGCATTTCTCACTTGCTAATTAAAAGGAAATTCTCCCAATCAGGTCGTCCAGATAAGCAGCTTGTGGAATGCAGACCAGGAGCTGACTTCTTCTATTTTGCTTTTGCAGTGCAGAAAAAATATCTTATCTTGATTGTTCCATGCTATGTGAGAGAAAATTCTGGAACTTGTTGCCATAACCACTGACATGGGGTCAAAACAAGCTTGCAGGAAAATGTTCCCAGTTCCCTAAGTGAAACTTTCCCCCTTTATTATCAATATAGGAGAACTGTTTCACTAAGTAATAATCTTCTCAGTCTGAAATAACCACCCCACCAATTACAGAGTAAATTTCCTACCAGTTGACATCTAAAATAAGTACATTTGAGACAGTCACTTGTTTCAAATTACGGCTTTGCAGAGGTGTCTGAGGCACCACTGCTGTCACCTCTCTGGAGAAGGGAAAGTAACTGAGTGTCCTACTTAGGGAGGTGTGCCTTGGTTATTCTGTCCTGCAATGTTTGATTTCCTTCAGGTTGGGGTGAGCTGTTTCCCTGGCAGGAGTGCAGGATCTCCCCTTCCATGGGCTTGGGGTGAGCTGATTCCCTGGCAGGAGTGCAGGATCTCCCCTTCCATGGGCTTGGGGTGAGCTCTTTCCATGGAGTGCAGGATCTCACCCAGAGCAGCTGCTGCTGTCACCAGGGGGTTCCCCAGCTCAGGGCACCCAGCCTGGCCAGGGCTCAGTCACCACGGGTGGCAAAAGCTCTGAGGAAAAGCTCTGAAACTCCTCCTTAGGCTGGAGGGGGAGCTCAGTGTGCCCCTTCTCCCTGCCTGGTGATGCTGCCAGTGCAGGAAAGCAGATGGGAGATGAGGCAGTGCTCTCACTGTCCTGAGTAAACTATCAGTTGTTTGGGGTTTTTTTAATTTTATTTTTAATTTTATCAATGAGACTAATTCAGTAGAATTTCTTTCCTATTAGGGCATTCTAATAGACACTCAAAACATGAGGAATAGCAGTTGTTCTTCTGGAAGAAACCTGCAGGACTTGTGCCATGTCACCCACTCTTATCTCAGGGTATTTGCAGTGGCTGCATGATGCAAACTGGAAGGCAGTTAAATATTAGCTCCACTCTTGCTGGTTTTATGGTCTGTTTAGCCTCCCAGGACCAAAGGCAGGTATTCTTTTCATCCCTCTGTCATCTCCCTGAGCAGAGGGGAAATTGGAGCAGACACTTTTAATGCCTTAACGTACAGCAAGGCAGGCAGGAACAGGCAGAGTATAAAAAAGCAATCTAAAATTCAGCATATTAAGTGCCTTGAGCTTGCAAAGGACTAAGGTGTTATAACTTAATGATATCTTTTTGCAATCATGTTTTGGGCTGAAAATGAGGGAGGAAATGCAGCTCAGATTTGTGGCAGAGTGTATTGCTCTGTGGAGAATTGTCTGTTCATTACCCTGCATTAGCATGGAAGTGCAAGGAGGTATAAATTAGCATTTATGTCTTATTTGGCATTTAGTTTATGGTAGTTTAGATCAATAATTAAAAGGCTTACTTTTTCCTGTCATTAAAATTTTTCCCATAACCTTCACTAACTCCCCAAAATGAATGTTTAAAAAAGAATAAAGTGATACTTGCCTCAATATATCTTAAATTTGTTTCAGCCAGTCATGTAGTAACTGCAAATATTAATTAGTAGCTGATCAATTGAATTTTTAATGGTTTTTGTATCAAAATGTGAGGGGCAGCATTATGCACCCAAGCTGGCAGCTCAAGCAAAGCAGTTTTGGATTTGGGGAGCTCATGCAGGGCTCCTGCTCTTCCACCCCAGGTTGCTTGGTCTGCACCAAGGATGAATTGCAAGGATGAATTGCTAGAAAAGGTAGGAAGAGGAAAAAATAAAATTCTAAACCCTATAGAGGAACTGAAAATGCTCAGAAATACACATAAAATTTGTAAAATATTTCAAATACTACAGTTGCAATCCCAAACATTTTGACACAAGAAAAAATAAATTTAATTTACCTTCTTGTGATAGCTTGACTATTACATCATTTGCAGTTAAAAATTTAATTAAGAACGGGTTTGGAACAGTTTATAGATGAGTTTTTTCTATAGCCTGCATTTTTGGAAAAAAACATTATTTCTGAATATATATGAAATAATATTACTTTGCCTGGTTCTACCAAGCACATATATAATGGAAATAGGCAGGAATAGTAATTTAAAACACCATTCATCACAATTCCAGAAGTTACTGCAATGCTCTGTCATTAAATATGAGAACATAAATAAGAAAAGTGTTTTTTTTACACATGCAATTATTGTAAAAGTTCAGCAACTGAAAGGGAAGTTGTGAAAGGGTGCAGAGATCTCGCTGTGCTGGGAGTGTTGCAGCCAGCCACCAGCAGGAGCCACACATTTATTTATTTATCAGCCCAGAGCTGGGCTGGAGCAGAGCAGGGGCTGTGCCTTTCCCTTTAGAGAGAGATATTATTGCAAACTGATTGGAACCCACTGGAAATGATTGTGCACCTTGAAAACAGACCCGTGTCCCTGATTGCCAGGTTCCCAGAGCTGAGGCATCCCTCTGCCCTCTTTGCTCCCTCTGTCCTTTGTGCCTCCAAGCTGACACTGACAGGTCAGTAAGTTTTGGCAGACCTGGTTGCTGTTTTATTTCAGATAAACTCCTGTGAGTCCCTACAGATGCCAGCACTGATTCTAATGCTGGTTATTATAATGCTGAGAGATGTGTCAGGCACTGGCATTAGCCAGCGTTTTAAGGGTGGCTGCTCAGTTCCCACAGTTTTGAATACCAACAGCTGCACAGTTTTAGGGCGGATGTTTTACAAAGATTTCCCCAGAGGAAGGGCTGTGAGGTGCTGGTGCAGCTGCCCGGGGGGGGAATGGTGGCATCCCCATCCTTGGGGTGTTCAAAGGCAGTGCAGCAGTGGCACCTGGGCACAGCGTGGGCTGGTGAGCGAGGCAGAGCTGGGTGAACAGCTGCACTTGCTGATCCTGGCGATCTTTTCCAGCCCAAACGATTCTGTGGTTCAGAAATAACTCACTGTGCTCTTTGCCCCTCTGCCTGCTCTGGGCTTGTTTTGTAAACTCATGTGATGAAGAATTAAAGCAGAAATTTCTGTTTGGTTGTTCCACCCTCAATCCACCCTCTGTGAGGAACGAGCCCCTCAGCTGCTGTGGAGAGGGTGCAGTGATGTCCTGTAAGTCAAAAAGGAATTTTATGTGACAATATAAACCTTTACTACGGGTCTGCACTCAGTTCTGTCACCAAGGCCGAGTTCCTTTTAGACTTCATCCAAAAATGTGAAAAACATAAAAGAAATACTTATGGAATCCATACTGTGCTAGGAGAACTGCAAAGATGCAGCATGCCTGCAGCTAAGAGTTCATTTGTTATTGACTTAATTACGCATTTAATGATGGTAACATTCAAAGGAAATGAATTATCAAAGATATGATCCTCATATGTATGGAGAAGGGAATAAAGATGAGGAGCAGGAATATTATTGGAATGAACTAGGAAAAAGTGAAAAACATGCTGAAAACTAATTTTACAACTATTACTGATATTAGTAAATCCAAAGGTCTTATTTCATTTGATATCAAACTGGATGACTGTTCAACTTAAAACATTTTAAGACAGAAACTTGTAAATAGTGACAGAGGATAAACTAAAACTTTATGGATAAAAAGAACTCTAGCTCTTTTATTTAGGTTTAAAAGTTGATAGCTTAGAAGGCCCTAGAGATATATTTTAGGACTTCATTAATTTATGAGTCTGTGATGTTTTGTTCCATTTCCCAGGAGAGCAGCAGGTTCCAAACACAGAAACATTCAGGCTGTGTTAATCTACTGATTCTTAAAGTATTTGTTTTATATGGCATTAAACCAAAAACCTCAGTAAAAAAAATAAAATAAAAACCTTGAGAAAAAAAACCAGGAGTAAGGGGAAATTCTGATAGGACCCAAACTTGGCAGTGGTGAATTTATGGTTTCCCTGTTGGTTTTACTGCCCCAGTAAAATTAATTTTTTATTCTGTTTTCAAGAGTGTTCTCTAACCCCGCTGCAGATAAATGGAAAATGATTTGATATCCAACTTAAAGTTAATGCTTTTACATAAACATTATACTTCCTTCCAATAAGACTTTACCCTAGCATTGCTACGAATGACAGCCAGATCATAAATGAAAGACTTTTTTTCAGTTTGTCTGTTTTATGCCTGATTATTTCACACAGCAGCAAAGGAGGGAGAAACCTCTGGGAAAAAATGAGTTTGTAAAATCACAGAATTGGGCAGAATGAGCCAGGGGTCCATATAGTGTTTGATGCTACTTTTAATTCTCTTTTTAAGTGACTAGATGTAAATGTGAAAATATCCCATTAAAGAAATGCACAGAAAGTCATCAGCAAAAAAAAAAAAAAAAAAAAAAAAAAAAAAATCACACCAGAATACAGATTCACTTTGTCTTCCTTCTTAACTTCTTGTTTTTCTTTCTCTTTTTTTTTTTGCCATGATGAGCACAGAAAAACCAGCCTAATTAAAGCTGAAATTGTGTGAAGTTTTTAGAAATGTCTTTCCATACAGTCTGCAATGTTGTTAGAATTCTGTTAGCTAATTTAATAATAATTATCTTAGGTAAAGGCTATCCTGGTTGTGTTTTTTAACAGGATCTCACCATGACTAATAGGTGTTAAAGATGTTAAAGCTAATGCTTCCTAAAGCTTTAAGGGCTCCACTTTGACAAAAGTGCTTAAAAATTTCAGGTAATTTTTTAATCTTGTGACTTATGGAGAGAGAAAGGGTCTGGTTTGGGCCAGTAAATGCAAAATAGCTGCTGTCTTCATGGTGCAATTAAATTTTATTTTGAATCCTTATGACATCAATCAATAAAATAATTTACTTTTTTTTTTTAATGTAACAACTAGAAATAATTGGAAAAGGAGCCTCTATTCTTGGAAAATTTCTAGTTTCCAATGAGCAGTCTAATCTGTCACAAACTCTTCTGGCAAAAAAACCCTTGGAAATATCAGTGTAACTTTTCCAGAGGTTGCTAGGTAAACTTGGTAAAAGGGCTGCTCCAGAAAGCACAGTGCAGAGGGGAGAACCAAACTGGGAAGAAATCACATCACAATGTAACAAAATATAAAAAGAAAATTAATTCAAAATCTTCATGAGTTTTTGAGTATCGGATTTCTCGATTTTGTTGTTATGAAGACCTGGAGATACTTGTGCAAATCTGACTTTTTAGAAACATGTGTAGAGAACATTCTTAATATTTTATTTCTTTCTGGAGGATAAAGTAATTACAGGTGGTTTCTGCCTAACGATGGAGGGCAAACGACATCAGTGATGAGATATTAGCCAAAGGGGACCACACGTGTTTCTTGCAGATCCCCTCATTAGTTTGTTCCAAAATCTGTTCAGCAGAGGGGAATGGCAGCCTGTGGCTGGCTGTGGTGACAAACATCTGTTGTCTGAGCTCCTTCAGGGCTTTGGGGAGTGGGGAAAGACAAACAGTTCCTGTTTAATCAGGTTATGTACAGCCTGGGACACACTTCTTGTCACCTGTGCTCTTGTCACAATCTGCTGTTGCTCCTTAAAAATTACTTATGGGGTTAAGTTTGTCTTTAAAGTTGCATGATCTTCTGGTGGAGGAATTATTTCCTTCTGCTTGGCAATGATCTCCAAAGCAGCCCAGCCAAGCACCAGAGCTGCCTGTTCTCCAGAAAAACACCCGAGGGGCTGAGCATCCCCTCTTAGAAACAGAAATGTGGTGGCTCCAGAGGGCTCTGCAGATGAACAGAACTCGGCTGAGGTTTTAAACCTGCTCGTAATTGATGGGAATGAAGAGGAGGAAAATTCACTGGCTGTCCTGTGATTGATGCATGGGCACAACCTGAGTTTCTCTCAGCTCTGAACATCTTTGGGTTTGTTCAGCTGCTAATAGAAAGACTCAAGAAATTATCTAGAAAAGGTTTCTAAGACACTCTCAGGGGTTAAGCATGAGGTTATAAAAAAGTAGTTGTAGTAGACTTTGAGGGAAGAGATGTATACATTTATCTGAAAGAACTGATTTGACACTGCCTGATTTGTCAGTGCTGGTAAAATGACTGTCCTTGTTTAGCTAATTAACAAGCCTGATCTCAGAGGATTTGAAGTTCAAACATTAAAAAGAGTAAAATGTTTCTTAGTGCCTGCAGACTTCTAAAATTAGGAGCTCTGAATGTTCCCCAAATCAGTGAGGTACTGCTCTGAGTTAGTGCTGACTAAGCTTTTGATTATCTCATAGCTAATTAACAGCCTGGCTTTGAACTCAGTCCTCATCCCCAGGAGAGCATTCCCAGGGCTGTTTGCACACGCAGCCAGACACTTCCACCACGGCATTGCTGAAAGCAGCTGCCTGCCCCCGAGCCCCTTGGGTTGGGCTGCAGCTGGCTCAGAGCCTCTCCCAGCACTGCTCCTGCTCCTGTGCAGCTGCTGCTGCTCTCCCAGCACTGCTCCTGCTCCTGTGCAGCTGATTCCTCTCCCAGCACTGCTCCTGCTCCTGTGCAGCTGATTCCTCTCCCAGCACTGCTCCTGCTCCTGTGCAGCTGATTCCTCTCCCAGCACTGCTCCTGCTCCTGTGCAGCTGCTGCTGCTCCTGTGCAGCTGATGATTCCTCTCCCAGCAGTGCTCCACCAAGCAGGGTGCTCGCTCTCCGCCCCCCTGAGGGGCAGTGCTCTGTCAGCTGCAGCTGCAGACTCGTGCAGTGAACACAGAGGTGCAGCAGAACCTTCTGGGTGTCCCCACGCACAGCCTGCAGCCCCGGGGAGGGTCTGATGTGGCGCAGCAGCACAGCTTGTGTTTGACTGGAGTGCTGTGCCGGACGCGCTGCTGCACTTCAGAGGGGATGTCTGGGAGAGCGAGCCCTGCTGGGGCTGCCTGGGGACACGCACAGACAGAAAAGCCTCGGCTTTGAAGGAGAAACTGGATGTAAAGAGCTGCCGTGAGCTGCAGGCACTCCAGAGCCAGCACGGGCAGAATCGATTCATTCAGCGGGGCTCAGGGGGGATGCGGTGCTGTCAGTGCCTCTCAGGGAATATTGCAGAGGGCAGAGACTTCACCTGGCACCCGTGGGTGACCTGCAGCACAGGGTGCAGAGAAATCCTGGCATTAGATTAGTCCAAGCTGGGGATTCTGCTGTAACTCCCAGGAATGCAGGTCTCCTTTTTCTGAGCACTAGAGAGAAGAAGGATTTAAGAGGCAGTCTCAATATTCACTCCACGTGGAATTAAAACTGAAGAAGAATTAGAATTAAAATTATTAGAATTAGAAGAATTAGAATTAGAATTAGAATTAGAATTAGAATTAGAATTAGAATTAGAATTAGAATTAGAATTAGAATTAGAAATGAGCCATGATGCTTGGAAGTGCTTCCAAGTTTCCAACTGTAGATCCAGGGAAAAAACCCACCCCAAAGCAACAAGGACAAGCCTTGAGGGACCAATAGAGATGATGTTTTCAAAAGTAAGCTGGTGGATCTGATGGATTTGGGAAGGCTTCTTTGGGGAGGCATAAGTGATGTAGAACCATCTGAACTTTATGTAATTATGATAGGATTGTCACCAAGAAAGCTACTTAGGACAATTAAGAAGTCTAAAAAGACTCGATTTTCAGCTCATTAAAATTCAATTAGACCACTTGTCAGCACAAAAATTTCAGCTTGAGATCCTTGAGAAGTTGAAGTTACCCTTGAAATTCTGTGACATACAGGTACCACTCCTCATTAGCCAGGTGATGGATTAATTAATCATGGCAACCCAACTGGATATTGCAACATTTTCATACAGAAGAACAGAATCCAGTGTTAGCATCAGTAGAATTTTGAGTATTGCCGCTAAAGAAGAGCAGTATTTTGTTGTCAGGTAACAATTACCAGAGGTTTCATTGTGATCCCACTTTTACCAGATTTGCACCTCTGCAGAAACTGTGATTATTTTTTTTTTTTAAGGGCCTCTGCTTTTGTCAGATGCAGACAGTTACAGAGGATTACCAACTTCCTTATGGATGCATAAATTCTGATCATTACACTTAGAGATCTTTCTTTCTATGCTACTGTTTCATTTTCTTCCCAGAGTTAAAGATTTGTGTTTGTAGCTACACAGTAAATGCACAGTAAATTGAGAGACATTTGCAGATAACAGTGATTTAGAGATTAATTCAGGGGTTCACTCCTGGGAGGCCTAGGTTGAAAATGAAGTTTCTCTTGATTGGAGATCATACTTTTGGAGGCACATTTTAATAAACTGCCTTTAAGAAATCATGTGAGGTTCAGCTTAGGCTTTTCAGAATGGAAATGAAGAAGGTATCAAATGACACCAGCTGACAAAAGGACACAAAATACAAGTTAAATTAATAAAAGGCCTTTTAAAAATTGCTAAAATACCAATGATATGGGAGCATTACAAATAATAATAGTACATATGTGTAATGGAAAGAAATATCTGATCAGATTATGTCACTCTGAACAGTTCTCCACACTTTCCCTTGACTTAATGACCTGAACCTTGACAAGTCTTTGCTTTTAAATCAGGAGCTAACAGAACCTGAGAGAATTATCTTTCTTGTGAATTCTTTATGAGGAGAAAACATTTGATTGCAATGCTTCAGGGCTTGGCCAGGACTGAGGAGCAGAGCTCAGTTAACTCTGCCTTAGTGGAGGGCACCTGCTGGTACTGACAGAAATGGATTTTGACCATTAGAATAAAAATGTTAGATATTGATGGCAACACTTGCAGAGCAAGGTTACAGGGATTGAGAAAGACACAGCAAAAAACCAATATTGCCAGAGGTGTGATCAATAACATTTTCCTTCTTAAAATTTCCCCATGAAAAGGGGTCTCAGCACAGACTGATGCCTGAGCTCGCTCACAGCAAGGTGTTTGAGCAGAGCTGAGCATTGTGTGCCTTGAAGGGTATTGTCCAAGCATGAGGCAGGAATTACCTTAGTGTGACACAGGTGAGAAATGTCTCTGTGATCTGCCCCTGCTGCCCTGTGTCTTTGTAGCCTCCCCAGCACCTCAGGTGCTGAGTGAGGCATTGCAGAGGGGATCCCAGCTCCTCCATGGGCTCCATCCAGCTTTCCAGGGCTGCTGTTGTGGATTAAAAGGTGCTCAAGCACCTTGAGGAGCAGTAGTTCAGCTTCTCTGCCTTCCAGCCTTTGGGAATCCTGCTTTTATTCTCTAGGACATCCTTATTCATCAGTGCATCCGTAGAAAGACTCAAGGATTAATTTAGATGTGTTCTCTGATACTTAAAGCAAAATTGTGGGGCTTTTATTATTTCAGTGTTTGGTCCCAGCGGAAGAATGATTAAAATGTTTTGGGCTTAGTACATCTATGATAATAACATAGTCACTTTCTTAAAAAAAATTATCCTCATTCTAACAGGCTTTGGTTAATTCAATCTTCTTTGCTTCATAAGAAGGTTTTCCTTTGCTAAGTCCCCATCCCTGGAGGGATCTGAAGGACAGGTGGGGGTGTGTTTAAGGACATGGATTAGTGGTGGATATGGCTGAGTTTTGTTAAGGGTTGGGCTCGATGATCTCAGAGATCTTTTGCAAACCTATGATTCTGTTCAGATGAAGCTGCCAAGCAAAGCCTGGTTTTCATGCTGCCTGCACACAGCAGGGCAGATATGGTGCAAAGGGTGAGCTAACCTTTTCAACTGAACAGAAACAAAAACAAATGGAAATTTCTGTGTTTCAACAAATGCCGTGCTCTGTGCTCTTACCTTTTTCCTGATTCCTCCAAAACCACACAAGATTTCACAGTTGTTTTTCAAACTCAGAGTTGTACAGATGTTAATCTCTTTCAAATATTTACAGCCAACTGTTCATGTGTCAAACACTTCAGGGGGCTAGGAAGAGAGAAAGGGAGAACACCCCCAAAAGTGATAGAAAATGAATGGAAAGGAGCAGCTTTTAGCTTGTTTATCCTGATAGAGCATAAAAGGATAATTGAGAGAGGAAGGGGGTCAGCCTGCCAGGGCTCTATTGCTGGGACCTTCTTTGCCCACAGTTACCCTGTTCATCATAATGCCTCAAAGGGGGCTGCCCTGGGGACAAGGATTGGCTCAGGTATTGTTCTGTGTCGCACAGAGAGGGTTGATCCCTTCTGTACCCCCAGCTCAGCTGTTGACAGACGTTGTGAGAGCAAGTGGTGTCCTCTTGCAGGCTTTGATATGTAAAATGCAGGATTAAAAGTGATATTTAAAGGAGGTGATGTGTTTCAAAGGAACGTAAGAAATGAAAATATTTTTGCAATACGAATTCCATTCATTTGTCATGTAGGCTGGATAGAGAAATGTTATAGTATATCCAGTCTCCATATATTTATTTTTATAGTATTTTGGAGATGTTTAGAAGTATTTCTGGATCTAGAGGTTCTTTTTCTATTAGTTTTATTTTGTTATGGTTTTCTTTCTTCTTAAAGTGTGTAAGTATATATATGTGTGTATGTATTTCTGGACCCTGCTGCTCTTTTGGTTTTTCTGACACTCTGTTTTTCCAAAGTAATTTTCAGATGTAAAGCTCATTGATAAAGTGATAAAATTTGCCTCTGGTCACCAGCAAAACTTGTCAAGAATATATGAAAGGGTTTAGACAGTTCTGCTTTGGAGAAGATGAAAGTAATCTGAACCCAGTTTTCTCTGGACAATGAAATATCTGGATCTACACAGGGACAGTGTTCAAATAAAACCAACCCAACTCTTACTGAAACTTTCTTTATGAACAGGATGCCATGCAGTGGTGGCACTGGATATTTGGTTCTAGATCATATGAAAAAGGATAAATATTTCCACATTTTACCAGACTCTACCTAATATTTCTCACTCATAAATGGCAAATTGATTTTTAACTGTGATTAGATCCTGGCTCTCCAACACCTGCCCATGTCCCTGTTGTAGTGTTTAACTCTCTGTACAGCAGGGGGCAAAGTTACTCAAAAGAAAAGGGAATTAATCCAAAATATGGACTGTGGCCTGAAAAAGTAAGTTCTCTATAATGAGATATAAACCTTAATAAATAAAACGTCATGAACATAAAATCCTCAATCCAGTGTAAAACCTGAGCCTAAAGAGCAGTCCTGAGAATAAAATAAATTAGTTATTTAGATTTCTCTGTGAGTACAGTGATAATACAAGAAGTTGCAAAAGGATACCTGGTGTAATTTGAATTTCTGATCAAAGCAAACGAAGAAACAGAACAGGCTGAAGGGTGACACCGAGTGCAAGTGCCTGAGCAGGTCAGGGCTGGCAGCAGTGGAAAGCATGGCCCAGGTGGTTCCAGGTGTGGCTGGGGGCATGCTCTCAGTGCCTGCTGAGGAATCCTGCCCTGGCCTGAGCAAAGAAACTCCCTGCAGCCCAGCCCAGGGGAAAAGGGAATCACAAACATTCCAGAACGCCTTGCCACTGTCTGAGCTCGTTTTGCAGCACAAACTGTTAGAAAGGAAAGCTTTATTTAACACCAGAGTGGAGTTAGCTCGTGGAGAACTTTTTGAAATCCCTTCTCTCTTGCATACTGTAGGGAGTGGTGCAGCAGGGTTTGATTCTCTGCTTTCATTTGCAGCATGTGTAGCAAACCCAATTAGCCCTGGCTTTATTTAGCACCCCAAGGGCACAAATGCCAAGTGCTTTGGAAAAGTGTTCCTCAGAATCCACAAACTGGGATAGAAACTGCCACATGCCAGGATCCAAACTGTCCAACAGCATCAATAAATGTAATTTCTTGAGTAATAAATAAAACTCAAAGAGTGAAATGTTCCTATAGGTAGAGGGCTGAGAAGCCCTGATTAATTATTTAACTTTCTTGGTCAGAATCTTTAAATCAGAATATCTGTGTTAGTATGTGGATTTGTTTGTTTGTTTTTTCCCATTTCAGCAATTTAGTTAATATTATTGTAATTTTTTTTGCCATTAAAAATTGATTTAGCTCTGTGCTGGTATGCACACCCTTTCATTATGACTCTGGCTATGTTTGTGAATTGGAAAATCATACTCAAGTGAATAAACATTTCAGATTAGCTCTTTATTCACATAAAGCTAAGTTTTCAAACAGATTTTTAGGAAAAAAAGTTAGTGGAAGACATCATAGTGTTTTGATTAAAGTGAAGGTTCTTTGAGCTTTACAGTCACGGAATCTCACATATGGAAATTGCAGTTGGTCTTAATCTGCTTTCAGAAGACTGGTGCAAATATTAAAAAGTAATGAAGTAACAAGATTGTTTGTTAATGCCACATAAAAGTGCTAATTATGCTTCATTTCCTGCCTGCAGCTAAACCCAGGAGACAGTGCCTGGGAAATTGTTCCATGAGTTGCCTCTCTAGAGATGGATGGATTTGTGCTGAGGGAGCTGTGTGCCACACAGGGTCCTTCCAGGTGTGCAAAGGAGGGATGGCTGCCCAGAAACTTGGGTGGTTCACAGGAAGTTTAATTATTTGTGAGCTTGTGCTGAGTGTAGAGGCAACATTATACAGTCCAAGGAAAAGCAAAAGGGAATTTAAATTAGTACATGGAAATCATTTTTGTCCCGTGACTTGTGTAAATATATTATGTTCTATTGTTGCTCTTTAAAGAATTCCTATTATACAAATATACTCGGCTTTAAAAAGTAATTTATGCCTAGAGTTAGCCACGATGCTGCACTGGTGACCTATTAGTAGAAGAAGTTTCTTTTTAAGGAATAATCAGCACTCAGGCTGACATTCTGCATTGTCTTTAGCACATTTAGAATGGTGTGGGCTCCTGATTAGCTGTTGAGTGACTCTGAGGACTCAGAATGTATGGCCATTTTCACACGGGGGAGGCAATAGTGCCTGCTATGGGCAGAGCAATAAAACACATTTATTGGCTGCTTGGTGAAGGCTGCATTGAACAAACACATGGACATCCCTGCTAGCTTCAGCTCTGCAAATTGGGAACTGCACAACTGCTGGGGATGGCAGAGGGGAACACAGAGCTCCCAGATAACCAAAAAGGAAAAAGTGCATCAGTGGCAGAGGGCTTGAAGCAGGAATGGAGCCTCCTTGGGCCTGTTGCTCTAACAAAGCTAATTTCTTAATGATAATGCCCCGTGTTTCTTTTAATTTATCTGTGGGCACACAGTTAAGCCAGATTTTCATAAGAGCTAGGCAAAGAAATTCTGAATTTCCAGAATTTGTTTACTTCATTGGTTTATTTATAGTTTCCATTCAGAATGCTATACTGTGTTGAGAAATACATCCGTTCTGGGAGATTTAGCATAACCAAATTTTTATAAAATCCTTATTAGTTTAGGGAGCTGTTGAGCTGTAGGATCCTCTATATGCACAACAGCATATAATGTGGTTTATTTTAAGCTAAGCCAAGGCACATAAAGGATATGGCTCAACTGCCATTTTATCATTTGCTGAACTTTTAACCAAATTTGAACTAATTTTGCTTTTAAATTGTGACCATGCAGTAGTAAAGATTTCTTACCTCGCCTCTATATTCTGAAATTGTTTTCATTTGCTATTAGCATTGTTATATTTGTTATAATAGGAATGCATTTATATTGTACTCAAGAGTCTAGTTGTACTGCACAGTAAACACTGCCTAAGAAATCATTGGAGAATACTTGCTGATCATGAAATAATTGTCTATAAGCTGCTTCAGCTCTCCTGCTTGAAATCCTCTTTATTGTGAAGTGAAATACAAGTTTGGGTTTCACTGCATTTTCCTTACAATGCCTTGCAAGCAGCACTTCTCTCTGACATTTATAATTTCATTATGACGATGCAGTGGTTACAGCATTTCCTCAAACTGCACCTGTAACCTGGACATGAATTGATAGATGTGTGTGACAAATAGACTATACACTGAGCTCATTCACCTCTGGCTCCTTTTAAAAAGCAAAGGCTTTCCATCTCAAAAGTGACTGTAAGTAGTTTATTTACACTGCTGGTATTGCAGGACAGCCTTTGCCAGAAGAGCCAGGTATAATTTTTGTACTAAGCATAGTTTGGAAAGGATTGTAAACTCTGAATAGATTTATAAATCTAGATTTTAACCTTTTCAATATTCGGCTTTTTGGTTGGTTGCCTGAGCTACCTCTTCCCAGGTTACTGATGCTGTTAATAGGAGAGAACAGGAATGGCTAATGAATCAAACTGCAGGACACTGAAAAGGTCAGAGCAGCACACTTCACTATTATCTTCCACAGAATATATGGGGCATTAAAATTCTGATTCCGTGGTCCTGTGACAAAGAATATAATGAGAACCATAAATAATAAACAGCACAACATGAATCTCTTTTTGTGATAATGATTGTAACAAGCATAAGAGGGAGAAAATTCTCAACTCATCTTCACTGTACAGAGAAGATGTTTCCTTGGATGTATGTTCTAAATATCTGTAATTGTAAGAAAGAAGAAAGGGATTTTAAAGTATAATTGGCACCAGCAAGGATCTTAAACGCACTGTCTTCCATGGACACTCTCTTCTAAAACATAACATTTTTTCATGAAAGGCATTTATGCATAAATGCAGATGCTTCCAGGAACATGAATAAAAATGAGACTGCAAGGAGGTTTGTAGAGCTGATATAAAGTCATTATGAACGTGTCCCCAGACCCAGATAATTGGGTGCTGTTGACACGGTGTCTGTAGCTGGTTTGGGTTTTACCCCTGCAGGGAGCACAGGCACTGTCTCTGATGTTCCTGAGGGTTCCCAGCTCCTCAGCTCTGGAAGTGCAGGAGGGGTTTGGCACACCGTGGCCAAGCCTCCCTGCAAGGGGGAGCTGGGGCTGATCTGTAAATGTTTAAGGCACTTCTGGTTTTGGGAATAATTCCCTCTTCCCAATGTGCAACGGGAAGCTCATCTGCCATGTCCAGTGTCCCTTTCATATTTACTCTTTCTTAATAATAATGAACCAGTTACAATTTCCATCATTGTCAAAATAATGCCTTTTTCTTGCAAAGAGCCTTATGGAGGAAGGGCCAATTAAATTTTTTTCTGTATTGTTTTGTGTATTTTTTAAGTCTCAAAATGCTTCTAAACAACCCAGTTCTGAGGAGGGGAAGGTCTGCCAGCAGCTGTGGCTGTGCAGTCAGTGTGCTGCCTCAGACACTGCACACTCCTCCATTTCTGAGGGTTGCTAGGGAACAGTGAGGGTGGAGGGAGCGTGCTTCTGGGGGATTGGCCTTTGCTAATTAGTAATAATAAATGTTTAAGAAAAGCTAAGCTGTCCATATTAGAATTGCTTTGGATTGTGATGGGGTGGGAGTGGGCTGGCAGTCAGATATCCTTGAACCTCTCCTGTAATTAGGCCAAGAAGGTCAAAGAAGAGAAAGATTGAACTCTGCTGCACTGGGCTGACTGAGTCAAGGCTGAGAAGTTTCTAGTTAAATCAATAGCAACTACTTCAGCAGCCAAACAGCTCCAGGCAAGCCTTCAAACTGATAATTACATTTGTTAGCTGCTTTCTTCTTGCTCTTACTGGGATCTGTGTGACCAAGGGGAAGCTGGCTGGTGAGAACAGCCTCAAAATACTTCAGGAGAGCATTTTAGCCATGAAGTGCTGTCCTTGGTGCTGGGCACCAGGAAAAGATCACATTGCTGCCACTCAGCACAGGGAGAAACTTTGGAGGGGAAGAGAAAAGGAAGGGATCTAGAGAACAGCACCAAGTGATTTCCTGCCCTGCTCGGAGCTGTGCTGGGGCCCCCAGCAAGAAGGATTCCATTTTCAACCACTGAAGCAGAGAGGAATTTTTCTAGTACCTTAAATGGATACAGGACATGTTGCAGAATATTATATTTTCAGCCTGAATAGCATAAAATCCCTGGATAGGCTTTTAGCCCCTAGAAACACCAAGGGAGCTTTATGAAAATGAAAATTAGTCAGAGAAGAAGTCTGAGGTTCAGCTGTTCATTGTTCACTGCATTAAGTATCAAGCAGTCTTGCCAAGGCTTATTTTAACTTCTAATGAGTTGTGACTACGTTTCTGGTGCCGAACACTCCCAAAACTCAGCAAATAAATAGCATTTTATTTATAAGCCTCACGTCCTATGTAACTGGCTGCTGTTGTTTTTCTGGTCAGAACACTTGAGAAAATAGGAAAATATCTCATCCAGACATGGGAACTCTTTCATTTCCTCCCTCTTGGTGCCTGCAGCACACAGCAGCCTGTGTGCAGCTCTGCAGGAAGCTCCATGTCCTTCTCTTCTGTAACACAGCACTCCCTTTTTTTGTGTCTGCCCATTGGAATCAGCATTTCAAGATTTAGTTGAACAGGAGAAAAGCAAGTGAAAGTGTTGGGATGATTAGTTAAAAGAGGGAGGGACCAGGATGGCTGTTTCCTTTAGAGAATGCTTATCTGATCTACAAAGTGATTTTAACACATTAAAAAAATTCAGTAATATTTTTTCTTCTTACGTGGGCAAATAAACAGCTTGCAAGATGAAATGTAATCTAGTGCCTATAATTCAAGATGCAGGAAATATGCTGATGAGGCCCAAAATTAAAATAATGATAGAAGTCCGCCCAGAAGAAGCATTTCCAATTCTTTGTTAATTTACACTTGCTATCACCTGTGTTTAGTAAAAATGCCTTTTAATCATTACTGGTAAAGCAACCATTTCCTCATTTGTGGAGGACTGTAGGACCTGTCTTGCTGCCTCTGTGTGTATTTAGCTTGTCTCTTGCTATAAAATTATTTTATTTAAATCATTGGGGGGGAAAAAAAAGTATTTATTAAATGTGCTTTTAGCTGCACAACAGAGGAATTGTTCCTCAGTTCTGAAGTGCCATTGTAGGTCCAATGTCAGTTGAAGGCTGCTGCTTTGCCTTGAAATTGTTTGCTATTACATGGAAATAGATTGTTGTTATTTTTGTGCATTTTATTTATTTATGCCAAGAAACAAAGCATTCAGTACAAACCAGCATGTAAAATTTAAACTGCAGTGAAAGAGACATAAAGCAAAGGACAAGGAGCAGATTACAGATGATTTACCTGAGCAGTCTAAATGCTGCAGTAGTGTTTGAGGATGGTAAATATGCACATGCAGAGCCCAGCATTTCCATCAGCATTTAGGAATTGATTAATTACATGCCTGAGTGCCAGCTGAAAAGCACGAGAACCTCCACAGTGCTGCTCCTGTGTGGAGCTGGCACAGGTCTGCTGGAAATAGAGACCAGCAGCACTGTGCAAATTCATATTAATGAGTTAATAACGACAGATTTAATTGGTTTTCACCTTGCTACAGTCAGCTCCAGCCCATTTTCTAAGTGTTTGCTAATTTGGAGGGATTGAGATTCACCAGATCTTATTTAAAGGAATTAGTGCTCAGACTGTGACTTCAGGGCTTTTGAATAAGGACATTGTGTTCTTCTGGAGAAACAATAATTTTATGAAATAAACATTTCATAAATGCCTCTTCCCAGTCAGTGTTCTGCACTTTAGTACATTATTCATAATTAATCAATACATTACTGTGTAATAGAAACATAAATATCAACTTGCTCTTAGTGCTGAAACCAATTAAAGCCAATAAATGAAGTGTAGGATGGATTCCAATGGGCAGCAAGCCACACCTGAATATTGGGATCAGCAAAGAGATCTGCTTTCTGCACTCGAGGGGGGATTGCTGCTGCAATTCAAGGAGCAGAACTGTCAGGAGAAGCCCAAATCTGACAGCCTTCATCCCTTGGAGATGCTCTGAGAAGGGAAAGCTCTGAAGGGTTGTTCACAATCAGCCTGTTGTGGAAATGGAAACCCAGTATGTCCTGGCAGGAGAACTGATGGAGGTGAATTGCTCTTTCCTTCACTCTCACCTTTGTCATTTAATTTTTAGCTCCTTTCCAAGTGTTTGGGACAAAGTTTGCATGGTTAGACCTGAGCAGTGAGGCTGTGGTTAAGCATCTCCCAGGGATGGGCACTGGGAAATAATTCAATCAAATGCCAAAAATCTCAGGTGTGTGATTTGCTTTTTCTCTTCACTCTATCACACCTGCATATAAATCTAATGAGTGCACACCAAGAATTCAGCGAATCTTTCATAAATGAAGTCCTGCTCTCTTTGTTCCCTTTCTTCTCTTTTTTCTTCATGAAAGATCTATTAACCCAACCTGTAGGAAACACCAGCAGAAATTGTAAAGAATTCTAATTATGTAAATGTAAATTTCATGGGGAAAGAATAAGAATAGCTATATTGCTAAGTATTGTATGTACTTGGATGAAGCTGCTTTGAAATATTTACTTGTGCCATCAAATTAACTTCTGCCTTATATTTAGTACAAAGCTTACAACATTTAAACAAACAATAACTTTATGTGGCAAACCCTAATTATATTTGTTTAACCTAGCTAAAATGCAGATGTGTGTTTTGGCTAATTTACAGGAAAGTTTAGAAGTGCCAAAGTAATGTATTTATTATTCATTGTAACACACAGCTTGTCTGGGCTGTGGTCTAGATTTTAACTTAAAAAGTCTCCTGAAGACAGAAAAAAAAACCACTCTGGAAGGCTTGCAGAAAATTTTTGGTACAAAGGAATCTCTTTTGAGTATAAACCCAGGGAGGGCTGTTCATAAGCATTGCTCAGGTCGAATACAACATTGCAGTGGAACCTAAATGTGACATGCCATCCTGGGAGCAAGCTGCCCATCCCCAGGGGTCATCACAGAGTATTTAAAGCCTGGTGGCTTTTGTGCCAAAAGAAGGGCTCAGTTATTTTAGGAGGAGGCTCTAAAACCTGAATAAGTATTTCAGTGACATGTAAATTCTGTTAACGCGTGGCTCTGCAGGCCAGGCTGTGGTTTCAGGTGACACAGGGCTGCACCCCTGGGTGACAAGAGGAGCAGGGGCTGCTCCCTCCCAGTGCCACAGCCAGGGTGACAATGGCAGAGAGAAACTGGGAAATGCAGCACTGCAGGAGGAGCTGAGCTGAGCTGCTGAGAGGCTCCAGGGGCTCCACGTCCCCGCAGAATCCGGGGATCCCATCAGGCTTAGGATTTCCCAGGAACGAGGCCTCTGCTTCTCCTGGTGCTCCATTCCAGGGAGGTTTTCTCAGGCTCATACACGTAGTAAACATCTAATACCAAATTTAAAAACCCCCACCCAAATATTTATTTAATTAATTTTAAATAAATGATTAATTTTAAATTAATTTTAAATTAATTATTTATTATTAATTTTTTCAACTAGATAAATAATAACGAAAATAATAACAGGTAATAAAAATAATATCAAATGGTCCTAGATTTCATGGAATGTGTATATTTGCCAATTTAAACTGCCCAATGTTGTTTAGAAAGAAGCCACATTTGATATCACTGTGATATCACTGCATGGATCTGATCTTTTCCTTTCGAAATAAATAAGTTTTATATATTTACTTTGGTATCTGAGTTTTAAAATTGTCTTTTATGCCTGTTCTGTAAGTTAGAATCAAAAATCGAGGTCTAAAATACCTTTGGAAAGTTAAGACTATTAAAATAATATTTTACTGTATTATGTGATATTAAAGGAGACTTCTGAAATTGTTTTGGGGTTGTTTATTTTGTTTAAAAGTATATATTACCATCACAGGAGAAAATCAAGCAGGCTGGACTGAATAAAGGAAGAAGAGCTGTGTGAATTTCACAGCTTGTAATTTCTTTTCAAGTTATATTCAGAGCAGCATTTTACCTGTACATTTTTCTGTGATAGGTATGCTTTCAAAAAGAAATTATATCCTACTATCACCTTAGAATTACACCCTCCACCTATTTGTGATGACTGTCAGCCCCAGGCATGCAGTTTCTGTAAAAAAAAAAAGCAAATCTGCATTTCAGCTGGAAAAAGGGGTATTTTAGAGATTCCAGGGATGCATCTTTGCATGGCTTGTTTCAGTTTATTGATGGTTCAGGACTTTGTTTCTTTTGAGAGTTTCCAAACTGGGGAGTCCAAGAGTGATGAAAGGAGTGACCCAGGCTCAGAACAGAAACTGCATTGCTCAGCTGCAGGGAGAGTTTGGGACCCAAGGATTGCTTCTGTGAGAGGAGTGAAGTGCTTGGGAGCCCAAATTAATTAATTAATGCTCTCACTGCAGTGCTTTATGTCACGTGTTGCAGAGCAGGCTTTCCTCTCTGCTTTCTGTAATTAAGTTTCCAGCAGTCCATAGAAAAACAATAAATTTCCTTAGAAATAAAAGCTAAGCCTGGCAAGCTCAATAACAGCAGAGTAGTTCTTTAATATTCCTTCTAAATTTGCTCAAAGTGTAGAGCAGGTCAAGAGCAAGTTCAATTTACAGATTATTCTACTGGATGAAATGGAAAGTTGCGAGCCAATGAAAATAAATCCAAGATAAAACATTTTTTCTGTCTTTAAATTAAAGTGCAGTTCTGTGATAAAGAAAAGCTAAAATTCATAGAACCCATTAGTACAGTAACTTAACCAGAACAGCACAGTTGAAGGTGGAAATGAATATTTTCAGCAGTGTTCAGACATTCTTTAACATGTGAAGTTGCTGTTCTCGTCAGTGGCACATCTCAGCAGGATTCCATCTTTCCCCTGTGGATCAGCAGGGCAGGAATATTGCAGTGCTCCCACTCAAGGAGAGGTGCCTCCCATTTGCTGGAGTTCCATTGCAATAAACGTTCTCATTCCCTGACAAACTGGCTTGCTCCCAGAAGAGTCTCCTGGTGGCAGGAGAGCCTTTTCTGCTCAGAACCCTGCTCTGCACTTTGGTGTTGATGGCTGCAGATGTGCATCTCTGCAGATGGGCACTCAGCCAAGGGAAAAAGCAAAGTTTGATAAACTGAGCTGGAGGATGGGGCCTGCTTTGCTCTGCTGGTAAAAGTTAGATGCAAATTAGCAAATTCTGTTGCTCCTCACAGCTGAGCCATTATTAAAACGTGATTATTTTGGTATGTTAATTATATGTAACGTGCCATAGATAAGAACTTTATCAAGTTTTTTGCAGAATTTGTTGAATTCTCCCCATGCAAAGGCTTCTGAAGCTCTCAGGGTTGCAGTTTTGTCTTATAACAGGAACCACTGAGCAAGGGCTGAATTTACATCAGTTAAAATATTATAACAGTAACCAAAACTTCTGCTGAATCCTTGGAAGTTAATTCAGGTCTGGACCTGGAGATCTCTTTCTTCAGCTCCATTTGTTTTGCTTTTTAAAATTTTCTTTTCTAAAGGTTACTTCCAAAATTGAACAAGTTGCTCAGCAGCTTCAGAGGAATAATTTAAATTACTGAATCTAATATGTGGTTGGAACAAGTGCTGCACTTTGACATGTTCCTTTTCACCACCTTAATTCCAGTTTTAGATTGCTGGAACTCGTGGTCAGAAGTGCAAAGTTCCCCTGGGACATTTGGTGTTATGGTTTAGGTATCATTTTTTCTTATGTTAGTATCATAAGACTGGAAAACAAAATATTACAATTGAAAGGAAGAGTGGATTCTGATTTTCCATGAGGAAAATGGTTCCAGATCCTTGTTATAATTATCCATGGAATAACACGCTGGCTTTTCTTAATGCTCATCTTGTCCAATGAACAGAGAAGGTGAAAATAGAGCAAATAGCTGAGTGTAACCCAGAGCCTGCTGGAGAGGAGTGTGATCAAAGCCTCTTTAGGAAAGCAGAAGGGCTCTCTTCCTCTCCTGGGGAAAAATTTCTTTTAAGCCTGGGTCTTTAGACCATCTCCAAATTGTCTTTCTTTTCTTTACTTTCTTTCTTCTGATAATAGACTTTATCATCCAACAGGCAATCCAAGCAATTTACCTTCCTGTGAAAATGCTGTCTCTATGGTGCTGCTTTCTACAGCTCAGATTTTATTTTTGTGTATTTTGGCAGTAAGGGTAGGGCTCATTGTAAAGGGAAACAAAGGGAATATCGGGATCTTGAATTTCCTAAGTTAGATTTAAATAATCATCACCTCAAATTATGCATGTTTTGTATATATTATAAGCAAAGAAGCATGTGGCAAATTTTAAATGTTCTTATTTTGGTTTATTAATTCAGTTTGCTGAAGATTGCCTAAGGTGAAAGTCTGTTGACTAAGGCCTTCATTAGCATAATAAAGTAATCATAGTTTTAAATATCTGATACAATTACAGCAGCCCCCTCTCCTTGCTGAGGTTTTCTCTGAACACACCCTGATCATGCATGAAACGAACTTAATGTAAGAATAAAATGAAACTCTTTAGGTGTAATTGCAAACTTTGCACCCTCTAGGACAAACACCTCCCAATTATCTCATTTTGTGCCTCATCCATTATGCAAGCCTGTCAGAAAGCACTGCCTTTTTCCAAGGCACTTGATTAACATTGACCAGTTTTCCTTCAGTTTCTGCTCAAATTAATGTGGGGAGATTAACAAATTAATGTGGGGAGAACCACAATTATTTGTCGTGGGTCGAGCCTTTCATTTAATTAAAATAAGACTGTCCGTAAAAAACAACTTGTTTGCTCTTATTTGTCCAAGTAGAACTGATTCTGTGGTTTAATTTATGCAGGAATCATTTTATCCTTCTTCCCAACAATTTTAAATGTTCATTTTCTTGTTAATATATCTTACTCATTTTAAATCACTAAAGAGATGGTGATTTTGTTGAGCAAACTTTGCACGAGGGAGGGAATTTGCTGATGTGACATGGTGGTAAAAGCTTGAAATTGCCCTAAATGTTTCTGCTACCAGCCTGCAGTGCTAATTATTTCTTTAATTACATGTCTGATTATATTCCACATTTGTATACAAATCCAAAAAAGATCAAATAGTGAAAAAAAAAAGTTCTTTAATTAAAATTCAATTTCTTGTGTGTTATTAAAATGATATTAGCATTTCTAAAGAGAGAGAGATTGTATTCAGCTGCCCAGAGCAGTGGTCAGAAAATCTGCATCTCAACTGATACCTTTTCAAATCCATGTTAAATAAACACATAGCAAGGTTCATAGGTTAGTTGCCCAGGGGGGACACAATTTAAGTTTTTTTCTGCAAGGAACACAGCATTTTAATCAGTAATTTTAAAGTACAAATGCAGAGGAACAAGGAAATTTGGTATAGGCTATAAACCATATACCATGTAAACATATATTTGCATCCTTGCTCTATGGATGAAAAGAATTCTGAACAGTTATTTTCTTTAGTTGACTGTATAAGTAATTGGTATATTTTTAATTGTAACACCATGGAGCTTTTACAGTACTGCTGCTTTCAGGGAATCTCCAAGGCAAGAGTTGGTATTTCTTTGTGTCAAGATGATAAAACTTTGCCTCAGGCACAGCCACAGGCTGGGAACACTTTGAATGGGTAAAAAAGGAGCCAGATGGGCATCTGTAAATTCATCACCATCACAAGTCTGTGCATGGCTCTTTATTAGAAACTGATGCAAAATAAATACATGAGAATACAATTGTGATCATGGATTTTAAATACAGGCTTGTGAAGTAAGGGGTAATGATTTTTGAAGAGTTCCTCTCATTACAAAGTTTTTTGTTTTTTCAACTACATATTTTCAGAAATAGCCCCAAAAGACCTTGGAGTTTCAATGAGAAAAGAAAAAAAAGATATTTTTGTTACTTTGAAAATCGAGGCTGAATTTAAATACACCCATTCAGACAGGTCTATTGTGTTAAGGCTTATATTCTATTATGTTTTATGTTCTATTAATAAGTATTTTCAATATTTAATGTGCAACAAGCATTAAATATTTCTGCTACACTGCTAAAAATTGAGTTAGGGATTCAGTACTCCAAGTTTCTTGCAGGTGAGGAACTGAATTAAAAGGAACCTAACAGGGAAGAAACCCTGAACATTTAAACAGTCTCACCATCGTTCTCTCAGAATGATTCCTGCTTGCCTTAACACATCCTTGTTAATACATACATCCATACTTTGGGGTTCCCAGATTTCCCAGGGAGCCTGGAAAACTCGAGTTATGTATCTACAGTGACAGAATCCACACCTATCCATGCACAGTGCATTTCCAGTGATTGATTGATTGATTGATTTTGAAATGAGAGGAAAAAAATGGTTGATTTTGAAATGAGAGGAAAAAATTTCACAGACAATTTTGAGAGATTAAAGGAAAATTTAATGGAAAGGAAAGTTTAATGTTCATTTTCTGTGTATGAATAGGGGACTCAACTGCTCAGTTTAATGATTGTTTCTGAAAGTGTACCTGTAACACCCACCACAGTCAGAGGAAGGGCAGGAACACAATTGTGCCTTGAAATGACAGAAATAGATCTTTCCTCTAATGCTTATTGTCAGTTATCTACAATTTAGGCAAAAGTCAAATTGTCAGCATGATAAATGTGTTAGATTGATTGAAATAATGCTCAAAATGATTGTGTTAGTTTACTGCAGACTTTTGCATTTACTATGAGCTGGTGGCAAATACACTCCAAACAATCACCTCTTTTGAGGGAGACTTTAACAAATTCTGACAGGCTTTTTAAATTTCCTTTGGCAGAGTACTTCATTACCAATGTCTGGTGGGTGAATCCAAGGAAAAATCAGTTACTTCTGACTGACCACCTCCTCATACAATACTAGCTGAGACATGAGTCAGGGATTTCTGCAGTGTCATGAAGGTAGCTTGTGGTTTTAATTTCTGCCTGAGCCTCACATCTGCTCTATCCCATTTAGGAGTGCTGGCTGCACTCAGAAGATGGGGAAGATGCTAGGATTCATTCTGATTGCAGTCTGCAAAGAAATGAGGTGCTGTTGCAAGGTGCTGTCCTTTAAGGACCCCACAGCTTGGCAGCTGTTATGGCTTTGGAGTAAATTTTAAGGATTATGAAGTTTGGTACCCCTGGGGCCTTACAAGGGCTGCACACTAGAGGGAAGTAGCATCCAATAAAGAAGATATCACAACATTTTGGGGATCTTTCTGGCAAGTGAACTTTGGATTGTCACAGCTGCTTGAATCCAAAATAGAAGGAAAGTGTAAGTTCTGATGTGATAAGCTGTTTGTTTAGATTTTAATCTGTGTGCGATAAATTTTAAGTGAAATTATGAATACTCTAATTATTCACGTCTCTGAATGGTCAGAAGGAGTTTATGGAATGTTGGGAAATTCTAGAATAATTCTAGCAGCTCTAGAAGGGGAAGGGAGCAAAGTGGCTGTGGCAGCACTCATGAAATGCATCCCTCATCCTCTGTGGCAATTTGAAAGCCCAGTTAAGTGGATACAGTGGGAAAAGGAGTTTAACACTTAGGTCCTTCAGGAATTGGGACCAAGGCAGGTTTCTCAGGTGTCTCCAGGGCTCTCTTGTTTTAAATACTGAGATGAAAATCCCCAGGGCTGTGGAATCTCATCTGCCTCAGCAATTTCACCCACCCACAGCAGCAGCAACCTCTGTTCCCAGCTCCCCATTCATTAACTGCTCTGTCACACCAAGGGACTGGTCCAGCTGCTAAAGGAGCTTTTGCTGGAGCAGTTCCCATGTTTGGCCCCTTCTGGCCCCACAGGAGAGTGGTGCTGGCAGAGAATGAGGCAGGGATGAGCAGGGAGGGTGCTCTGGAGAGATGGAATCTGCTGGAGCCAGAGCACAGCAGAGCAGAGGGAAAGGAGGAGGAGAGGCTGGGAAAGGCAGGGAGAGCCTGGGGGATGGAGCCCAGGGACAGAGGGGAGCAGGGGCTCCCCATCTGAGGAGCTCTGCACCAGCAAAGGAGAGCAAAATACAGCATGCAGAGGCAGTAGGTGGTAAAAAAAAAATAATAAACAAGGTTAGAGAGCTGCCCTCCTGATAAGAACGGTTAATCAGGAGGACATTTTCTGCTCTGAAAGCTTCATGTGATTTACCTGAGATAAAAGCCTTGAAGTGTAGCAGCTGAGGAGGATATGCTTGGGGAATTCACAAAGAGGTTGGAGAAACTATTAGTTTGAACCATGACAGGGCCTTTTCATCATTTTCATTCCTGCCATAAGACACATTGAGGTACTATATACACTTAGGAAACTAATTACTGTGAGCCTAGCAGGCCAGACCTAGATTACCTACTGAAAACAAATCTTCTGAAGGATCAAAGTATTAAGAGATTTCAAAATGCCAGTGAGTTATGATGCTTGTCAGTTTTCAATATCAAGTAATGATAAAACCAAGTGGCTGTAACAAATTATTTTGTGTCCAGTTGAATAGATAATGATGACCATCCATCCCAAACGTGCTGCTGTTTAAAGTTTAGTTGCTGCACTAATAAACCTGAGGTGTATCCACCCAGGTGCCAGGCTCAGTTGTGACTGTGCTGTGTGATAATTCACCTCTGTAGCCACTTTCCTTTCCATGAAAGTGAAATTAATTGAAAATGATGGATCCAGCTTTTCCAGCATGAAAACCCTAATTATCAGCATGGATTTGGGGACCATTTCAAAAACACTGGTTTTCTTGGAGAGCTGTGTTTTCTCCTGATGAAGCCTTCTTGCAAGGGCCAGGTGAGCACTAAATCAGACTGTGCCAGGAAAGCAAGGTTTGTTTAATTTGGGTAGGCAGATCCAGAGTTCCTGAGAAGTTACAGGCTGGGCTTAGTTACCCCCTGAAATTGTGCTGGTCTGTGTGCCAGTGGACAAGGAGGCCCAAGCAATTCCTGGTGGGTCTGTGGCTGCTGTGAAAGGGAAGAGCAGAATCTCACTGCTCCCCCAAGGGCATTACAGAAATCAGTGTCAGGCTGGGTCACCTTTGGAACTGGCAAAGATTGAGGGGCTTTGGAGTTTGGGGGTTGTTTTTTCCTTTCTTTTTTCATAGTCTGTTGCCTTTTGCTGAAATGGGAAGTAGTTGGTAACACAAGAATATCCAGCATCTGGATGTAGGTGAGGATGATAACATTATTGCTGTGTACATCCCAGGCACAGTCCCTGTGAGGAAGAGGTGTTCTCAAAGTCATTGAAGAAGAAGGAGCTTGAAATGATGTGTTTCCAGTGAAAGCCCCTTCTCTTGGAGAGTAATTTCAGGCATCAAGCAGTGGGGTTATTAGATTTACTTTTTTTTTGCAGTCACATTTTCTTCTGTATTATACTGCAGTATTAAAAAAGGAAAAAAAAAAGAAGAAAAGAAAGTGGTCTTGAATCATAGCAAGTGAGCTGTGGAAACATAAAAGATACAGGAAATTTTTGTCTTCTTGTTTTTGAGATTGCTTGCGGGGAATGGGGATTTCTGTATTATTTTTATAATGGATCAAAACAGCAACAGCAAACTCCCTTCAGTCTTATTGATTTAAACTTGTTAGCCAAGGGAAACAATCAGAATCAGTAAATAGAACCTGTTCTTTTGTTGGCTTTAATGAGCAACTTTGAGCTCGCTTCATACACATGCTTGTGTGTTTTGGCATGTGTAATTTATAATTATAGTGCAACTCTTCACAGTGTGGCATCTCTCAATTCCTCCTTCCAGACCTCTGCCTGTGAGTGTTGCACCAGGTAGCTATTTGCAGAAGGATCAGAGGATCTGTTGAGACAGTTTCTAGACAGCCCAGATAGACTCCAGGATAAACATAGCAGTGCTGGCCTCAGCAGATTTGCACACCATGAGCAGTGCAGGCTCCTTGTGTTGCCTTCTGAGTCTGGCAGTCCGTGTGTGTGGGGAGTCAGACATGCTGGCTCCTCTCTGCAGTCACTTCTGACACAGAGCGTGTCTGCTGCAGCAGCCGCTGGACAATATGCTCTTTAAAAATGCATAAAATCATCATTTGTTTGGGGAAGCTGATCATGACATGAATTGCTGTGCTGAACGTGGTGCATCTTACCCACAATTTGAGTTCTGAAGGTAGCTTATGGCAGCCACTGGCAACTGCAAACAGATACTTGTAAGATAAACTTTTCATACCCTTCTTTTCCTGAGGTCAGATTTTAAACTGCCCTACTCACATATCAACTTAGAAGATGAGACAGAATTTTCTTTTTAGTGTTCTTTCCTATGATTGTATTTCAGGAGAGCCTTCCCATGCCCGTGTCAATGTCCAGTGCCAAATGTCACAGGGTAACTCCTGTTTGCACACCTGCAGTACCTGCTGGCAGGGGGCCTCACAGTGTCATTGTCACAGTGAAAGCATTTATTCAGTGTTTTCAATCCCACCGCCTTTCATCAGCTTTCCTTTTACTCTTGCATTATGCTGTGTGTGGAATGGTAATGTCAGATCTATCTTCCCCATCACTTCACTTTGGGACGTGCCCTTTCCGTGTCCTTTGTTATTTGTCTCTTTTCCAAGACAAACTGCTCAAGCCTGGCAGTCTCTCTCCCTGTGATGGTTTCTCTATGCTTGTATTGCTTTTATTGTCCTCCTTCAGAGCAGCCCGTGGCATTCCAGAGCAGGCAGAATTAGAATGGATTGCGCATCGTCCTCCCCTCACAGCCAGCGCATCCTAATGCCAGAGCAGCCCCAGCAGAGGCTCTCCCTGAGCCTCCTGAGCTGCAGCAGCCACCTCCAAACCCATCAGCACTGCAAGCAGTTTAAATTCTCTCTTTCCCCTTGCAGTTCTATCCATGCACTCAGTGAATGGCAAAATTCCCCCAGACTTCTTCACGGCTTTCCCTGAATTGAATTTGTTATTTGCAAATGCTGCTGCTTTGTTGTTCACCTGCACTGCCATTAATAAATGTATTAAACTTCAGATTGGATATGAAACCTTGGGGCATTTTACTGGTCAATACATTACACTTGTCACAAATGATTAGCTTGTGAAACCGTGATGCTTTTGGATCATTACTCCTTTTTAATGTTTGCCTTGTTACTGTATTTCATTGACAACAGACATTTTTGGTGCTATGCACATATTTTGCTAAATACAGGGAGAAAACTTAGGAACAAAAACTACTTACTAATCCTTTTTTTGTTAAATCCTTTTTACTTGGAGCAATGTTGTTAGTTTCATCACAACAGAATAAATTGTTTTTTGTGTGCTCAAGCCAGAGTGAAAATTTCACTCCAACATGGCAAACATTCAAATTGAAATCATGTTTTATGACTGCACATTAACCCTCTTACTCCCCTTTCCTTATAGAATACTGCTGATGGTGTTAGATAACTAGCTCCAGTGCAAGCTCTGAGCTTAGTGTTTTTCACTTTACTCTGTTTGGAAGGTTAAGCCCAAATATGAGCCCAGAGGAGCCTGTTCATCGCTGTTGGAATCTAATGAGCTCTAAGTAGGTTATGGGTCTCTTAAATTAGCAAACAGCTCCACAGCCTAACAATGCCACCTGTTCTTAAGATGAATTCTTCAGAATCCAGAACTCCCCTGAAACTAGCACCTATCACACACCTTGTTCCTGACAGATGGAAACTGAGGGCTCCCACTCCCTAAAAATGCACTGAGGCACAGACACTGTTTGCATACAAACTGCCACAAGGCCTCAGGATCACCAGGAAGGGATTTGGAAAATTAAAGTCCAGCCTTTATCTGGCACAAGGTGAAGCCTCATAGGTAATGAAAAAGTGTATTTCTTTTGTGAAGAAAGGGAAAATCCTTCTCTCTGCTGGTATCCGTGCACAGCCCCTCAGTGGAGACCCGGCATCCTTCCCGCGGCCTTGTCTTACTCCAGAAAATCCCTGCAGCTGCTTCCCTTGGTGCTCAACAGCCACAGCTATTCCCAAAGGTGAGTTCCCAACAGCCACACCTGGGCATGGAGGGGGAGGCAGCTGGAGGCACTGGGTGTGGAGTGCCCATAGGGGTGGAGAGGGACGGGCAGAGAGCAGGGCCGGGCTGAGGGCAGGGCCCCGATGGGCCGCAGCTGTACTGGCTGCCAGGGGGGCACCAGCCCTGCCCTCACACGAGAGCTCCAAGGACATGGGGCTCATAAAAGAGTGATTTGGCTCCTCGGGAGTCAGTTGGAGCCTGCAGGTCGTGCTGTGAGGAGGAAGAGTCACGGGACAGGTCAGACGCTCCATGAGGGATAACCGGGTTGGGGAGGGATAGGAGGGAGGTGTGAGCTGGTCCTGCAGAGGAAAGGGGACAGAGAGGGGCCTGTGTGTGGGGCTGCCCCTGGGAAGGGCACAGAGAGGAGCTCAGTGCCTCAGTGGGGCTGCCCCTGGCAGGGGCACAGAGAGGAGCTCAGTGCCTCAGTGGGGCTGCCCCTGGGAACAGCACAGAGAGGAGCTCAGTGCCTCAGTGGGGCTGCCCTGGGAACAGCACAGAGAGGAGCTCAGTGCCTCAGTGGGGCTGCCCTGGCAGGGGCACAGAAAGGAGAGGAGCTCAGTGCCCTCAGAGGTTGCTGAGCTCTGCTGTCAGCTGTACCTGCACCCTCACACGGGGCACATGGTGAAGGTGCCAGCTGGAGGATTGCTGCATCTGGGGCCTTGTCTGGCCCTTGCAGGGCAGGGAAATAGGTGAGCCTGCGTTCCTGCTGGAATGCAGCAGCCTGGTGCTCCTGGGTTATCTTCCCTGCAATCAAAGGAAGAGGTGGCCTGACAGGGTGAAGAGGAAATGTGTTTAACTCTCGTGATGGCATTCACAGTCTCCTTAAGGCATAAGGAACATGCCTGATCCTGGCATGGCAGGGAGGCCAAGCATTGCCCCAGCTCTCCCCCAGCTCTCCCCTCACCACCAGCGCTGTGTTCCAGGTGAAGCCTGGCTGGCACTGCAGGCCCCCCTGGCCAGGCAGGGCTGTGGTGCCTTGAGGGCTTCTCAGGACACACCTGGCACTGCTGAGGCTTCCTGGCTCTTCTGCCCTTTGTTTGGTGTTGGAATGCAGAACTCACAGGAGTAGAGACTCTTGTTAACAGTCTCCTTGTCACCTGCTGTATCTTTTGCAAATCAAGTTCAAGAGAAAGGCGTTTGGAAACTGGTTATTCCACTTAACTGTTCCTTAATGACTGTTTCAAGGAGAGCAGTGTCTGAACTCTTGATATATTATAAGATTCCCTTTTTTTCTTCTCAGAAAGGCTAGAGGAGCAATTACCTGTCTTTTATTTTTCTATGACTCAATACTGAGAACTGAACTTAAAAACCTCTGTAGATGATTGGTATCCTTTAGCTACTATCAGGAACCACTTTCTAAGCAGGCTGAATTAGACTTTAATATTCATTCAATTATTAATCATTCTGCTTTAAAACACTGGTTTCTGATGATACATTTCTACATTTCTCATGTTTGTTTTTCATCTTTTGGGATAAGTGAAGTTGGTGCTGCACACTGGGATTTCACACCTGGTGGCCACTTGTTCCACATCCCCTTCTAAGGCCAGGGAGTTTTGCACAGCTGCTTAGTTCCTTTCCCATCAACAAGATAATGATGCATTCTGTATGGCTCTCCCAGCCCACAACAAACACAGTTCTGAACTGGATCATCAGCTGCATTCTCGATGAAAATTGCTTTCCAGGTGTTGAAGTTCTCTATCTCACTGCAGTGGAAACAAAGGCAGAGGTAACTGGGTTATCTCTGCAGTGTGCAACCCAATAAACTGTGGTGTAAGGAGACAATCCCAGCACTGGGAGCCATAAGGATTTAAGTGTAACCAGGGCAGGGGATTAATAAGCACATGAGGAGTGAATAAATGAACACTCAATGATGCCTCACCAAAGATAAAAGAAGACAATTCAGGTTTTAGTGGGGCTAGAAGGCTGCTGCTTCTCCAGGATGTCTTACCTGGAATCTTTTGTGCCAAAAGATAGTCCATGGGGGACTTCTAGAACAGGTTGTTCTGATCTTGCAGAACAAAACCAAGTCTAAGTGTTTAGTCTCAACTACTTTATGAACTTAACTGCAAATGAACCTATCTTAATCAGTGCTTCTCCCAGCTGTGAAAATTGGATGAGTAGGCTTTTGTAAAAGGACTTCATAGTATTCAGACGAAAAATGCTGTGGAGGTTTTGGCCTTTTTTTTAAGGAAGATACAGCCATTTGTGAGTTTATGAATGTCCAGATTTTATTTTCCTGTGTTTGGTCAACCACACCAGCAAGTGCATAAAATTGTGGTTTAAAAAAATTGCTATGGGTTAAAAAATTATGGGTATAAAACAGTCCTAGCTATCCCCAGCTTCTATCCAAATCTATATCGTTTCATAAACTCTTCATATGAAGTAGGATGAGACTGAAATAATGAAATATTGAGTTGAAATAATGAAAATAATAAGGATTACCTACAGCCTGGGAGTGCTTATAAGCAGTAAGTAACATTAATGCCAATATCCCCTTAGGCAGGTGAAAATGGAATTGTAAGTGGTGTGATGAGAACTCTGTATTGTTAATAAATTCATGTCAAGGTGTGCTTGTGCCTCTGACTGTGTACCACAATTTTTATGTGTATTTATCAGTGGCTTCAGATACAACTCTTCTTTCTCAGAAGCAAAGGGAAGTTTTAACAGGAATTGGTAAAAAGTGATCAGGGGAAGCCTTGAAGAAAGACAGGAAACTCTTTCTGTAGCATGTTCAGCAGAACTGTGTTTGAAAATCAAATTATTTCTAAGGAAGATTGAGGACAAATTTTCTCCAGTTTTTTGTTTTGTTTTGCATAAATCATTCTGCTGAATTCAGCTTAGTGATGCTGGCACAATTTCTTTTTGTCTTTCAGCTGCTCTGTAGCCCTTTCTGAATTTTGTTCAGATGAACTGTTTTCTAGTATTGTTTTGAGAGAGATCATAATCTAGCAGAAGGGGAAATAAAGGCATCTGGCTCGACTCTTCTTCAACTAACCATGGCCAAGAAAGTCATTAAAGCAAATTAAAAACCAAACATGGTTTTCTCACTTCTTTACTAAATGCCACAGTTATTCATCTCTGAAAATGGACAAACACAATCTCAGTCAAGCTGTCATTATGAAGAGGAATGGAGAAGTTATAATTTGAATGCTAATCAAATTCTTATTTATCAGTCTCAGCTGTGCTGGTTTGGTAGGCATATGCCAACAAACTTAACAAACATTTTCTCTTCCAAAGAGCAAAGTCTATGTTTGCTTGCCTTCCCTGTAAGTGATTTTTAATACACACCATTAGAGAAAGACAAAATAGAATAAAATGAAAAGATTGGTCTTGTGAGGGCACACCCTGTGGGACAATATTGACAGAAGGGCTGTGTTACATCTGAACAGAAAGGATTTGATGGTAAAAGTAGATTGTGCTGGAGAGGGTTGCATTAGCCTGAGGTACCTGATCACAGGAAAAGAATGATCACAAGGATGAGTAGGGAAAACGTAGTAAATTCCTTGAAGATGTGTAAAAATGCTTTGAAATCAGCCTGTTTAATGGATTTATTTTCTGTAGTAGCACTGCAAGTACTGTCTTGACAGTTTTATGCTATTGTGGCTAGTACCTCTCTTGAGATTCCCAAGTCTCTGTTGTTTTCCAGTGAGGTTCCTGTAAAACACTGTCTTCAGCTTTTGCTGTGCTTTAATTACTCTGTTACTTTAAGGGAGGTGGTTTTGACTTTCTTCACGTTAAAGGCAGTTGTGATGTGTCATTTGGAAGTGCAATCTTTCAATTGGTAAGCTTGTTAATGAAAAAAGGGAGAGATTCCAGGGCAAGAGGGGCAGAGTGGGGCTGGGTTTAGCTCTGTGCTGAGCTGGTGCTGCCTCTTTCCTTGTGCTGCTGCCCCAGCAGGGCTGGGCTGCTGAATTCTACCCAGATCCAAGGCACTGGGGGTGGGTCAGCAAAGCAGGGCACGCTGGCAGCTGTTGGGATTTGGAGATGCCTTGGGAGGGCTGACCTGACACAGAGCCAGAGAATAAAGCAGGGATTTACTGAAAGGCCTTTAGGGTACACCTTGGGCAGGACAAGAGCCTGGACAGGGCTGCACCAAAATGGACCCAAAATGGACACAGAATGGACAAAGGGTCACCAGGTCTCCCATTTTGATCAGTTTGGGTCCATTTGCACACTGGGGTTGAATTGTCCAGTCCCAGCTCCAGGCTGTCAGGTCCCATCCTTCTTGTTCCTCCCTGCAGCCACCCTTGGT